>BMAV01014330.1:10287-53203 GCA_019973955.1 Trichonephila inaurata madagascariensis | reverse complement strand
TAATGTCGCCAAAATGGTTGCGATAGTCCGTGAGTAGCAAATAATTTTATAATAACATTATGCTCTTCTTTTCACTTTTATATATATATATATATGCAAGCATTAACCTCAATCTTAAAAAGTTAAATTTTTATTTCTATACTATATAACTCCAAATTTCCCGATTTTACATTTCTATGTTGTTTTATACATTTTTTGTGTCATTTTTTCTAGCAATGTGTTCTTTCTGTTCAAAAAACACAATGATAAACAAATATATTTCAAAAATGAAATAGTTTTTGTAATTAAATATTAAACACCAAATAACGTTAAATTCTTTTAAATAAAAACTCACACAAAACTTTATTATATTTTGCTTCACAAAATTAATCAATTTGATGACTGAAGAAGCTAGATATTTATTAAAATCTGACTAGAATGTAAAATGTTTAATTTTCACAAAGTACGAAGTATCTATTACGATTCCAAGAATGTGCTAGATTTTTGTCAGGGATAAATATATACTTTTTTCATTGAAATGAGTAAAGAGAATTTTTATTTTAATTTTATCAATTTGCATTACTTATCCGATAATCAATCAAAATATTTATAAACACACGAAAAAAAGTGTAATTTGCTTTAAAAAAACTGTAAAAAGTGTCTGGAAAAACTTCAAAATTTAAAAGACAGTATTTAATATTTATATATTGTTTTTGCTAAGCCATTCGGTAAGAATTTTATTGAAAAATTAGTGGTATTTCTCTCTAATTTTTTTTTCACACCAGCAAAACCTATTTACATATTCTTACCACTTGAAATTCATTCCATCAGATGTTTTAAGTTCTTTCAAGTGTTATGAGCAATGATGTTGTGTGTGTGATTTAAAAAAACTTAAGTTAATATTTTTTGATAATATTACTAATCTTATCAGACCGTTTTCTTCGTCGCTCTACACTCAGCAAAAAATAATTACTTTCGTTCTTTTCTTAACCACTCAACTGCCGCCGGCGTATATATACGTCTCACCAGTGTGTTCACTGGCACCGACGTATATATACGACTTCGTGAAGTACAATCTTTCCTTTGTGCTGCTATCAGTAAAATTATTCCGAAGACTTTGGAATGCAAAAAAATGACCTGGACAATGCTTGCGAAGGATCTACTTATTTCATAGAAGGGTTTGCTTATTTATTTTTCTTCTACCCCCTATATACCGCATTCGTTCCCCTATGTGAAAAAGGGTGGCATTGGGAAGTGAATCATGTAGCTTTCAATCGGCATTTAAGAGGTTAACGCAGGAAAAAAAAATATTACGCAAAAACATAGCTTTTTATTCTTTAAATTTTTTCTCGTCCATATCGAAAGAAAACGAACTTTCAAAATATAATTAAAACATGTTATGATTAATAACATGTTACAATAAAAATAGTGTTTTGCTTAGTTGATTTGATCAATATAAATAATTGAAGATCGCTTCTAAATTCCAAGCTTTTGTCTCAAAAATAAGTTATTTGCCTTTTTACTGCACATTATTAAAACACGATCATTTTTTTCTTCTTTTTTTGAAATAGTTGTCTTTCAAAAATTTATCCTTAGAAAAATCCATAAAGATTCAATTACCACTGAGATATTTCTACATTTTTGGTATAGCTATAAAAATTCCTTGTTCGTGTATGTCTTCAAGTGTTTTATATCTGCATGTATGTGTTCTGAAACATTTTGTCTTAAACATAAATGTAATTTCAAAAATGTAAATGTCAAAACTTTACACTTGCATGCATGTGTGTGTTCTGAAATGATTTGTTTTAAATTTAAATGTAGTTTCAAAACTTCACATTCATTTTTAATTAAACTTGAAAGCAGTTTCAAATTTAAACGTGAAAGGAAATATAGATACTATTTGATCAAAAAAGTTTATCTAAGAAAACCCATTTACATTCCAATATTTTAACTGTAAAAAAAAATCCTTTCAATATTGATTAATTTTTAACAATTCTTACCTCTATAAGGCAATTATATTCGAATTTGTTCTTCCTCAGATCTTCTTTTATTTGTCTTATTTCCTTATCCTTGCTTGATTCAGTTTTCATTATGATTTCCATTTCATGCTGATGAACCAATTTTTGGGCTTTTTGCTCATCAGTTAACGTTTGCAGCTCTCTCACCTTTTGTTCTAGTATTTCAACTTTTCTTGCCAAATCATTTTTTGAAATAGTCATTTTGTTGAGTTTAATCTAATTTAAAAGAAATATATGTATTTATTATTCAAATTAGGGTTGAATTTTCAAAATTATAAAAATAATTATTTATGAAAAAAATTTTACTAAGTTTTGTTACTCACACTTTAAATACAATGGGTGTACAAATGAAAAAGTACGAAACGTCGCAACAACATAACCATTAAGGTATCCGACTACGTTCGAAACCGTGATTTTGCAAATGCGTATAAATGGTTAATATTTATAATATGTAGTGTCACTTAGATTACAAAACGTATATAAAATTGTTTTAAGAATATTATTGCAATGAAAAATTATTTAAGTACAATATTTTGACAAAAAATTAACAAAGAAGGACCAGTTTTCAAAAAATGTTCTTCTTTTAAGAAAAATGCTTCTATTATAATAATATTTTGCCTGTATATACCTCAGACCACTGTACAGAGGCTGAACTAGAATTTTTGAAATATATAACTTAGAAGTGGATTTATCCATATTTTACTACAACAGAGGGAGAAATTTTAAGAAAAAAACGCCGATAATTATATATATTTCAATTAGTGATAATTGAAAATAACGTGAATTTTTCAAAAGTCCTAGTTCAGACTCTCTGAAGAAGTCTTTACTTTATATAAGCACACACACACACACAAAATATTATTATCATAGAAGCATTTTTTATAAAAGGAGAACGTTTTGAAAAATGGTTATTCTTTCATTTTTTGCTAAAATATTGTATTTAAATAATTTTTTTTGTCATAATGTCCTTAAAACAATTTTATACATGTACTTTAATCTAAGTGACACTAAATATCATGGAAATTATCGTTTTATGCGCTTTTTTTAAATCACGGTTCCGAATGTAGTTGGATACCTTAACATATTTGCCTTGCCGCTATGGGAGAACGTAGCGAGACATATAGGGAAGTGAATAGTCTTTGGCGAATAGAGAGCATGGGCGTCTGCATGCGGAGGACAGTCAGAGGCTCTTATATATAGAGTTGACCAGTTGACGGTACTTGTTGAATTCCTCGAGCACAGAAGAACTATTAACTTCGATGAGTACAGTGAGACTATTCGAACCAGTACCAACTTAAACTCATTCGCTCCCTGGACGCAGAAGATCTACAAGTCCCCTCGGCACTGGGGGATCGAAATTCCTCACCAGAAAATCTGGTTAAGTCCAGCTTATCCAGGGACTTTCAAGCACCATGCCCCTGGGCACCCACCCCAAGCACCCAATGGATAAACCAGCACTGATTCGAACCCTACGCAAATCCATCAAGAACAAAAGACCAGGGCTACTCTCGGAGGATTTGGATTTGCTCCATGATAATGCGCGTTCACACGGCTTATGGAGATAAAAAAAGCATTTCTCGTTCTATATTATTTTAATGTTGTACTCACCTCACATCCACTTAGTGTGTTTGCATCTTGTGTTCTTCTGCCAGGTAAGATTCTCAAAACCATTCTAAGGGAGTTGCCATATTCTCTTCGGGATCAATGATCGGGTTTAACACAGATACCCCATGACGGAGGGTAACAACCCAAGTAAGCGACATTAGTTCGAAAACTTTTTTGAACATTACTTTTTTATTGTTTGTGAATCCGTACTGGGAGAAATACATAAACAATTTTGGATATGATGTGTACGAGAAACAGGAACATATAAATGAAATATATATATATATAATACAAAGTAAAAATCCCAACTGAAAGTTCTTCGAGAAGAAGAAAAAAAATTAAGCAGCGTAAGTAACCAGTTTTTTTGGAAAATGTACGCTTCTTGATCTTGTGGTATCTATTGGATGTTTGTTGGTAGATGCTTTATCGTCAATATCTCTTTTACGCTATTATTCACTGAAGGAGGATAAAACAGTTTCTGAGAGATGCGCAAGTTTGGCGCGATCCAGAGAAACTAGTTTTTTGACCATTAACGTCAGTGGTGAATGTTTTGTCTGTTCTGGATAGAACTTTATTCAGACCAGTATACGGTTGACGCAAAGGTAGTTGTACATGATCAATTCTTAAGAAGACATGAGGTGAAGAATGGATGCAGAATCTATCAGTGCAGAAAGCGGATGTTGCAATAGGATTTAGTTTTGTGTGTTGCATTCTATTTCGAAGATCTGTGATGAAATCAGTGTCACAAGATTACGTCTGGGTCACCATTATGGAAAAAAGCTGCATTTTTCGTTCTATATTATTTTAATGTTGTGCTCGCCTCACATCGGCTTAGTATGTTTACATCTTGTGATTGTCTGCTAGGCCAGATTCTCAAACCCATTCTAAAAGGGTTGTCATATTCTCTCTTCTGTACCAATGGTCGAGTTTACCACAGTCTCCAAGTGGTACTCCAGTCTAGCCAAGTTCAAGGGGAAGCAGTTTGACCCCTCCCCAACATCCTGGACATGTGACCCCGCGATTTCCATGTGTTTCGACCCCTAAAAAACCATCTGAAAGGGAAGCACTTCAAATCTGACGACGATTTGAAGGTCACTGTGATTGACGGGATTGACTAGGTCCCCTCGTGTCCACAGAAATCTGGGAACAAGGAATCCTTCGGCTCGTTAATTAATTGGATAGTTGTGATCATGCTCTTATATGGTGTATACTTTGAATAAAGTCTTGATTTATACCTACAGTATCGTTCCGTACCTTTTCATTTGAAAGCCTCTTATATATCCATTTATTTTTCAATAAGTGGAATCTCATAAAAGGACGTCTTAAGACGCTTTGAGCCCCTGTACAAAAGTAGGTCCTATCAGAGATCTTTAAAAGTAGACGGAAGCATGCATTGCTTTATTCGTTCAAACGGCAATTTGAAATAAATAAAGGTGCACGACTCCCAATTTGGAAACCTAGGAAAAAACGGTTCTACCGATGCTCGTATTTCGACTAAACGAAATTGACAGATTGTTTATAATATTAGTCCTATGCCTAGACGAGGACAACGGTCATCACATACTAATACAGTCTTACTTCTTTTAACAGTCGACATACAGTTTGAAATTCTCTGTTTTTGGAGGATATGAACGGGAATAATACTTGACGATTAAAATTATCTGGATCATGATCTGGTTAAGATAGAGTAGAGAACGAAACGAGGCCCCCGCCGAGGGTGAGGCCTTCCACCCGGGCTCAGTTGGTCCATGCATTAAGACGTCCCTGATCTCATATGTCATTCTCGTCACTTGAAAGAGGTTCAAAATTACGACGGTCAAAATTAAAGTGAGCTAAATTCTTCCTGCATAAAGATAAACATGAGTAAATGTAAATGCAAATTGGCTGACATTAATTTGTGGGTCGTGAAAAGAATTTCAACCAGCAATCTCACTCCTAATGTCAAAAAAAATTGTAGAAAAGTGTGATAGGGTACGTTTGTCTCATTAAACTGATTCTAAAATTAAACGTTGTTGTTGTGGCTAGTCAGAGCGAGGTCCATGAAATTCATCTTGGCAAGAGGCTAGAAGTACGCCTGTCGTTGGCCTTGGCCATGAGCACCATACAAGGGACAGGGTGAATTAGCTCGGCGAAATTCCCCGAAGGGACGACACCACCTATCTCCTCATCCCCAATTTAGAAATGGAACTGAAGGGGAGGGAAATATTCTCCAGTCCCCTGCACTCGTGATTCAGCCCACAAGACTTTTGGACCCACTGATTTAATGAGCACGTACTCCATGTGTACTCGGAGGGTATTTGGTGGCATCGAACCCAAGCCTTCCGGTCTGGAGTCCGATGCTGTAACCACTAGGCTACCCACGGTCGCAAAACGTGCTTGCAGCTATAGGTAAGATACTAGCCAAATAAAAGAATTGAATAAAACTATCATTATTTAATTTAACATACATGTATTTATTTTAATGAAACAATTTATACCTTTTCTGAGATGTAGAGCTAACTAACGAATGCAATAATTTGAAAAAGGCGTGGTCCTCCTTTATCCCCCACTTCCACTCGTGACCCCGAGTCAAAACAAATGCCCACCTCTGTGCTGTAATATTCAACATTGAGAGGCTACGGTATTGGAATTTAATATTTGGGTTAATTACATATGTACTTTCCTCATTTATAAATTTAATGAAAACAGACTTTTCCCCCCTCGTTCTAGTGGGGAAACACAGAAAAATTCTCATTATCCAGATTTTGAGTAATTAAATATATATATGTACTAACGTCTGGAAGCCCAGTGGCCGAGGGATCACGCTTCCACACCACAGGTTCGGGCTCTATCTTCAGGCTGGGCAAGGTCGACTCGGCCTTTCATCCCTTCAATGGGTCGATAAATGAGTACTAAGCTTGTTTGGGGACTAAACATTGGGGTTTCAATTCAGACCGAACACCTGATCGGGACATTTGCTCATGCATTTCAGCACCCAAGGTCGTGAATACTGAGATTGGCACAGTAGGCCTAGGCCCTCATGAGCTGTTGCGCCGTTGAGTTGAATTGAGTAAACCAATATCTAGAAATTTATTAATCTTTAATGATTAAGGTATCCGACTACGTTCGGAACCGTGATTTTAAAAAGGCGCATAAATGGATAACTTTCATGATATTTAGTCACTTAGATTAAAATACATGTATAAAATTGTTTTAATGACATTTTAAAAAAAATTTTTTTTAAATACAATATTTCGGCTAAAAATTAACTTAACCTTTTTTCGAAATATTCTCCTTATGTGAAAAATGCTTCTATTATAACAATATTTTGCATGCATATAGCTCAAACCTCTGTACAGAGGCTCAGCTATGATTTTTGAAAGATTCACATTATTTTTAGAGTTACAACCCATTGAAATAATTATCGGCGTTTTTTTCTTAAAATTCCTCGATGAGATTCCTCCGAAAAGATGGATTAACCCACTTCTAAGTTATATATTTCAAACATTTTAGTTGAGCCTCTGTACAGAGGTCTGAACTATATACAGACGAAATATTATAATAGAAGCATTTTTCACAAAAGGAGAATATTTTGAAAAAGGGTCATTCTATGTTCATTTTTTGTCAAAATATTGTATTTAAATAATTTTTTATTGTAATACTATTCTTAAAACAATTTTATATACATTTTCTAATCCAAGTGTTACTAAATATCATAAATATTATCCATTTATACGCTTTTGCAAAATCATGGTTCCGAACATAGTCGGTTACCTTAAGTGAGATAACAGATTAAATTCAAATCTTCATAACATTCGTTACAACTTGCAGAGCTACAAAATCTGCTTATGTTATTGTAAAAACATTTAGCAATATGTACTCACTTCAAGCTTAGAGACTTCAATTTGCTTCTCTCTGTTTATTTGTTCCAGCTTATCATTCTTTGCTTTCAGAACAGACACGTGAAATTGTCGAGCACTAATATTTTTCTTGAATAACGCATTGTCATGAGTTGCTTCTTGAAATCGTGTTTGAAAATGCTTTATTTCTGTCATCAAACTGTCAAAAGATACAAAAATTACTGGTGGATTGTAATTTATGAGTGTAATGTTGATTTTTAAAACCTAATTATTTAAAGGTATTAAATATTACGTCGAAGCCCAGTCAGTGGCTGAGTGGTTAGTGCAGCGCGCTTGCATGCCACAGGTCTGAGATTCAAACCTCAGGCTGGGTAAGGTTCATTCAGCCTTTCATCCCTTTAGAGGGCCGATAATGAGTACCAAGCTTGATTGGAAACTTAACACTGGGGGTTTCAAGTCAGACTGACCACCTGACTGGAACATCTGCTCATGCACTTCAGGACCCGAGGTCGCGTATACTGAGTTGGGCACAGTAGGACTTGGCCCTCATGAGCTATCGGGCCACTGAGTTAAATTAAGTTAAATATTACATCTTAAGTAAAATAATGTATTTTTGTGTTTATTCTTTTTTTTTTCCTTCTTCTTGTATCTCAAAGGCAATAAAATGGGAAAACCAATAGTGAACATAGGTTATTTTTCGTTGTAAATAACAAACAAAAAGCAGTATTAAAATTTTGAATATAAGTAAAGTTCATGACAACAAATCTTTCCTTGGTCAACAGTTAAGGTATCCGACTACGTTCGGAACCATGATTTTAAGAAAACGCATAAATGTATAATTTTCATGATATTTAGTGTCATTTAGAATGCATGTATAAAATTGTTTTAAGGACATTATGACAAAAAAAAATTATTTAAATACAATATTTTGGCAAAAAATTAACTTAGAATAACTTTTTTTCCAAATGTTCTCCTTTTGTTAAAAATGCTTCTATTGTATTAATATTTTGCCTGTATATAGCGCAGACTTCTGTACAGAGGCTCAACTATGACTTTTGAAAAATTCACATTATTTACAGAGTTACAACCATTTGAAATAATTATCGGCGTATTTTCTTAAAATTTCTCCCTTCTGTTTTCGTAAAACATGGATAAACCAACTTCCGAGTTATGCATTTCAAAAATTCTAGTTGAGCCTCTGTAGAAAGGTCTGAGCTGAATACAGGCAAAATATTAATACAATAGAAGCATTTTTTACAAAAGGAGAACATTTGGAAAAAAGGTTATTCAAAGTTAATTTTTTGCCCAAATATTGTATTTAAATAAAAAAAAATTGTCATAATGTCTTTAAAACAATTTTATGCATGTATTCTAATCTAAGTGACACTAAATATCATAAATATTATCCATTTACACGCTTTTGCAAAATCACGGTTCCGAACGTGTAGTCGGATACCTTAAAGAACAATTCATAAAATGAATTTAGTATAAAGTTGATGTTGTAACATTTTCCCTCCTCGCAGTTGATAGATCGGCTTTTCTATGAAGATATAATTACGCTGTTCATATCCATACCTATACATCTAAAATATAGCACAATCGTTTCATCTGAAATCCCACCGACTGCCATGGCTGAAAAACAAAAACATATGCACTTCACCCGGAAGCCGAGCCTTTAGTAGAATTCGATAAATAAGAAGGGACTGCCCCACCCCAAGACGGAAATCTGGCAGATTGCTTACCCTCCTCCTTCACCAACAAAGTATTTTGTAGCAATAAAACACTCAATAAAGCCTTATGCTACTCATCAATTTTCCCAATACGCCACAGAGTGTTAACTCTGATCCAATATTATTTTTTTATTTTCAAAGTTTTTATAAATGTATGAGAATTCAAGGATTAATATAATTTCTTTCATTCCGCGCATAAAAAACACACACAGTCCAGAGAATATTTATTTCTTCGATAATGTGTTACCATTTAAACGAGGAAGTCTGGGATTTCCATTCGCATAATGAAACTTTAATCAAATTTATAATTATCTTACTGCTTCACTATTTTTAAAAATTTCAACTATAGCATGGGACATTTATAATGTCGAAGAATGTGTAAAATATTTATCAAATTTATATATACTTACTTTTCCGATTCATTCTTAGACGCCTCTAAATCCAACTTTAAGTTTTCAATCTGTTCTTGCAAAGAGTTTATGAAATTCAGCTTTTGCTGCAATTCCTCATTCTGGGAACGTGCTGAAGCTTGGATTCTGTGTCTTTCCATAGAAATGTGTTCCAGTTTTTGTTTCAACATCTTAATCTCATCCTGAAAATCCTTTTGGGTTTGTTCAAACTGTAGGGATTCTTTCTCTAGTCTTTCCAGCTTACTTTTCGTAGCATCCAGTTGTAATTTAAGACTATTGATTTCTTCTGCACTATCTGCAGTATCTTGAGATTTCTATAAGCGAGATACGAAAATGAAAATTAGACTTAAAAACTTTATAACTATATCCGAAATAAATGTATTTATTAGTTCTTTTCCGTTTCAGGGGATCCTAAAAATGCCACAAAAATCGCTAAATGCCGGTAATAATGTATTAATTGTGGTCGACACCATACAATTGACGAATGGGAGTGCTTTTGGCGCATGTGTGGAGATAAATGAAAGTATCTAGGAAACCCTGCTTTTTGTTTATGTGGAATACGTTGTTGGTTATTACCTTATTTTATGTTTGGTGTCTTATTATGCAAAAAAGGGGTGGGGATTGAACCATTGTTAACAGCTTTTCAAAACGGAAACATATATATTTTTCTTGCATTTCTTGTGGAATATCTTAAACAGCGGGATTCATCTAGAATCATATACAGGGTGTTGCCAAATTCGACTGACAAATTCAAAGGGGTGATAGTAGACAGCATGGAGACGATAAATCACCGTAGAACATAGGGTCGCAAATCCCGTTTAGTCAAAGAAATTCGCAAAAACAGTTGTGATGTCGAGTGGAATGAAAAGGGGCAATATGAAATACATTTATTAGACGTAAAGCATGTTTACAATATGAACAATGCATCAGAGCTCGACATCCGAAATGCAACGACCAGTGTGTGACCACGTAGGTCATAGCACAGTCAACACCAACGAACGAAGGATTGTCGGATGCGTTCAAGCAAATCCACTTTTAAACTTATCAACTGAAGTGGTGACTATCCGTGAAGTGAGGACATGCACTACAGCCACTGGCGTCTAATTCACAAGCGATTTCAGGCCTCAGAAGAAGAAATCCAAAGAATTGAAGTCCGAAGAGAGTGGATGCCAAGCAATAGGTCTGCCGCGCCAATCCACCTCTCGGTATATGTATCATAGAGGTGGTTCCGTACCTCTGTCGATAAATGTGCTGGAGCACCATCATGCATGAACCAAACGTCCTGGTGCTCAGTGGCCGGGAATTCCAGCAGCAACTGCGGTGGGTGGGAGCATGTTGTCGGAAAACAAGGTATTTTACGCCATTTTAGGCATTCGGGCAGAATATGTATAGATCCGTATTCGTTTGGTTATGCCCCTCGTCTAGCTCATCAACCTCCCGAAGCGCTACTATTATCGCGATTTTCACCAACTAAACGTGGCTTGCGACCAAATGTGTGTGTGTGTGTTTTGTAATTTCTCGCTTCCATGCTGTCTACTACAACTTCTCTGAATTTGTTGGTAGAATTCGGCAACACCTTGTTTATATGAAGGGATGACAATTGAGGGACATATCTGCATTTATTATGACTTAAAATGTAAGAGAAATTATCTTTTTTAAGAAATTTATTGTATAAATATATAATAGAGCCCCATTATAACTTATTCAATTCTCCTCGTAGCTAATTGAAACTGATAGTTTTAAGTGTCTCAAATTAACTATTTTTTTTGTAAAGGCATTAAAATTAACTTATAAAACATATTTGTTTTTCTTCTTTTTAATTCCATTCTCCCTTCCTTCTTTCCAAACTAAGGCAAGGAGTTAATTTAAATAGGGTATATTCCAAACCATTCAAATTCGATAATTAATTCAGACTTATTTGAAGAAAAAAACATTAGGTGATTATTTATTTGAATAGTTTTGCCGCAAATTCCTAACATTTTTCCTTTAACTGACCGAATCATTATAAATGGATCGAAAATTGGCTTTTGTAAGCTTGTATACCAACGTTATGACTGTGCGGCTTCTAATATAGGTTTCAATCTTGAATATTTTCTGACCTGTTGGAAGGGATAGATAAAAATGTTGCATTTATGAGGTTTATCGACATGAAGAACTATTTACATGTACGAATTTTGTTACATTACAATTCACTGTAATTCTTTTCAAATACAGCTGTGGATAGAGTTTTGTCTGCAAACCTTGAGTTAACCTTTTCATGACGATGTACTGATCAACAGAAAACATTTTAGAGAGGAGTACGTCACACCTGCATCCATCCCAAGTGTCACCGGTAGCTTAAGGGATACACTAGTAAATCACAATTCCCACTTGTTCTACAGGATTCGTCGTCCCCACGGAAAGGTGCATTGGATGACTTACCGCCTGATAAGGGGGGTTGAGACTGGTGCAAATATGACACACCCGTCACGAAAATGTTAAGCAGTTCCCATCTGCCCAAATCATAGCAAAAATTTGAGAACATTCGAATACTACGCATACTAAATGGGATGCGGTAGCACAGTGATCAAGGTATCGGATCATGGCAGGCATGTCATGAGTTCGAGCACAGTACCACTAAAAACCCACCGTGTAGGGCAGCGATGCACGCTAAATCTGTCGAGAGCTGAAACGGCCTCCCGTTTGTGTGATGTGGTAGTTAGGAGAGGGGGTGCCAGCTCAGGTGTCATCCACGTCACTTGACCGTGGTTCAAATTACGTGGTCCGTCGCCAAAAACCCTTGTGTAGCTGAACAGTGCGACGTTAATATTCACTCACTCACGCATGCTACAAAGCAACCTGCTTAGCCTATTACTACTGGTTAAAAATTCCACATATCCGTAAATTATATCTCGGTTTACCCCACTTTCGTGACTTAATGTTTGCAAAGTTTGTCTAAAAAGTGACCCACCATATAGGCTAGAGATTGCCTTAATGGCGTCAACATTTCAACGACATTCAATGTAACAGGAAACGTATATCATTTATAGCAATGGCTGCAAAAAAAAGTAGCTTTTATAAATATCATTCGAAAAGCTTTTCTACAGCAAAGCTTTTCCTCCTAAGGAGTGCGGGATTATGCTGTAACCCGAGTTGGTAATAAAAAAAAAGTCCTAAATTGATTATTTACCATTTTTGTTTTTTCTTCCATCTTTGCATACTTTTTTTGCAGTTCATCCAGTTCAAACTTTGTTTTTTCAGCCAATTCCTTTTGATTCTTACCTTCTTCAAGATGATCTTCCAAACGTTTTATTGTTCTATCTTTTTCTTCGATTTCCTTTTTGAATTGAGCATTTAATTTGTTCACAGTTTGCGCCTGAGCCGTGAGTTCGAAGGTTTTATTTTTCATTTTTTGATTACTCGAAAAAATGCTTCTAAATGTATTGAAGAGTTGAGATACGGAAGCATAAACTGTTGTCATTTCATTGGAGAGAAGGTAGTTTAAACATTCGGCTGTCTCATCACATTGAGTAACGAATCCAGGTTTTGACAACAAAAATGGTTCTTTGTCCAAACTCTCATTTAATTCATTCAGCCAATCTGATTTTAAATTCAAAAGTGAAGGTGGCTTCATGGCTTCATCTATTCTTACTTCGAAAGCTGATTTCCTTTTTCCACGTTCATGTGATTCGTCATTAACTTTTGAAGCATGTTCTTCTACTTCTGAGTCATTTGAATCAGTATCATCTTTCATTTCTGAGATTAAAGTAGTTACTTCCATTTTGAATGTAATAAAAAAAAACTTGTAAATATATTCTCAACAGCTCAGCACATTTAAGAGTTAAATTCAAAGCACAGAGAAAATATTCCAGACAACTGAATCGAGAAGCAGCTCATTTGATATATGAGAGTTAAACAATAAAGTTTAAATATATAAAGAAACTTTGAACATTGTTGATCTTTTCTCTCTCTGTTGCAATGAAACAATCAAAAATGTTGTATAAGAATTAAAACGGAATCACGTGACTACAATACCCGTATTTCATTTTATTTTTTAAAAGCAATGAAAATAAAAGCGTAAAAAGTATGAGAATAAAAGTAATGACTGACAATACTAAATTGGTATACTCTGACAATGTTAAATTGGCTGTTTTCTATGTACCTTTTCTCAAAATCTGTTATATGTACATACTTCAAATTTTTCATACACAATTGAAGTACACCTTTCTCATTATACTAAAATTAGCTTTTAGCTAATTTTGAATTATTTTAATAATTTATGAATTATTTTATCAAACATTATGTGAAATTTGACCCATTTTTCACATAAAAAAATTTGTAAAAAATTAATTTTTGAGTTTTTTTACAAAAAGCTCACTTTAGTATATATTAGCCATCATTATAAATATATCAAAAAAAATTTACACACCTGTGTGTGAACAGTAGTTTCTCAGAAAAGGTACATCGAATATCAAAATTTACATTTTAAGATATATTGATTTTAATGTATACAGTGAGTCTTCTAATGGGCTAGGAAATAAAAGGCTCGATTTACAATAAAAGATACATGTTTTAGTTTATATCATACTTTCAACTTTTAAGCAAAAATGAAGTACTTTGCTTACATTTTTCGCCATTCAAATGGGTGTGGCCCAGTTTCAACGATTACTTAAAAATAGGTTTTAAGACCTTCTAATTACCCTAGAGGTTAAAGTAAGGTATTTTTAGAAAGGTTAAAATCTATACAATTTGAAAATATAAAAATCTCAAACTTTCAACAAAAAAAAAGATTTTAGCTTTCCAACACCTCTTAAGGTTCCTGATTTGTCGGCCCTTCTCCGTTCCTGAGAACAAAACACACACACAATCACTCCAAAAATTGCCTCAAATTTTAAAAAAAAATAATTATAGTAAAATTATTTATTATAATAATTAATATTTTCAAAGCCTTGTCTTATCTTTTAATATTTGTGATTACTGATTTTATACTAAATCAAATAACAGCAATTATTGCTTTAATATCTTACTCAAGCCAGAATTCTCGCTAGTTCAACAAAATATAATCTGTCTTTGAGTGGATCGCTTTTACTAATTTTTTGTCCAATGTTAAGAATTTCTCTGTCCAAGTTTCCGTGCTATGAGTGTGAAGAGGAAGAGAGTGATTTCGTCTTCCTCGTAAAAAAGCCTTGTCATAATTATTTCAGCTTATTAAAGCAAAGACTTTTCATTTCGAATAAAAAAATCAATATTAACTTCAGCAACATCATGCCACAATTTAGTAAACTAGCTAAAGCAACGCACTGAGTCTCTATCTAATTCTTTGTACCACAGAAAATTTCATATTCAGAGTCTTTTTGATTTCTGAGTCTCCAATAATAATAACAAATTTTCCTCCGGCAGTTCTTGTCACGCATCCAGGGATGTCTTAAGGCATGGGCCAACTAGGCCCTCAGTCACAATGGGGGACTAGTCTCGTTCTTGACTCAGCTTTAATAAGATCATGATTCGAATAACTACTATGGTCAAATATTTTCGGTTTCATTCTCCGAAAAACTGGGAAATTTGGACTATATGTGTGTGTGTCAACTGGCTGCATGTGCATCATCCACACATAGACCTACCACCATACACCATCATTATTCATTCAGTCAAAAGGCGGCAGTCGATTGAGCGATGGTAAATAAAAAGTATATTTCTAATTGGTATTTTTTTGTAACAAAAGAATTTTAGAAAAATTCATAGAAAGATATATTTAAATAGACATCATTTTGAAGTTATATTTTCCAACTCCCCATTAAATGTCAGAAGATATAGTGCACAAATAGTTATTATCTCAAAAAAAAATTCTGTCTTCTTTGCTTACATTTAGTTTCACTTTGTGGCCGCGGTAGCCGAGTGGTATAGGTATCGGATCATGGCTGGCTTTGTCACGAGATTGAGCCCAGTACCAGGGGGTTGAGACTGGTGCATATATGACACACCCGTCGCGAAATGTTCAGCAGTTCCCATCTGGCCAAATCATAGCAAAAATTCGAGAACATTCGAATACTACGCATACTAAATGGGATGCGGTAGCGCCCAGTGGTCAAGGTATCAGATCATGGCAGGCATGTCATGAGTTCAAGCCCAGTACCACTTAAGACCCGCCGTGTAGGGCAGCGATACACGCTAAATCTGTCGAGAGCTGAAACGTCCTCCCATTGGTGTGGTAGTTAGGAGAGGGGTGTGCCAGCTCAGGTGTTGTCTACGTCACTTGACCATGGTTCAAGATTACGTGGTCCGTCGCCAAAAGCCCTCGTGTAGCTGAACAGTGCGACGTTAATATTCGCTCACTCACTTTATAGTTTCACTTATTTTTCAAAGAAATATAAAATTGAATTAATTATCGGTTTGAAATAAAGCGTTTAGCTTGATTGTGTACTTCGGTTAATTATTAGTTACAAATTGCATTTCCTAATTATAAAACAAACAAAAAAACTGACTGATAATATTTTTATTATTTTTTTTTATAAGTAATCAAAAGCAAGTTTTCCTTAAGAATTTTCCATTCTTTTTCCAATGTTTTCAATTTAATTTCAAATATTACTTCGCACGTTCTATTAAATTCTGTCTAGTTAGCTGTTTTAAAAAAATTCGCATGAAGTTTTTAATTATAACTTATATTTGATAATTTAAGTCGGTACAGATACTTTGTGCATGCTTTTCCCTTTTAAAGTAGCAACTTGTATTTCCTTATCAATTTCATGTTCTGTAAACCACATTATTCCTTTTAGTAGGTTGAATCACAGAATTTAAAAAAAATTCAAAATGCATCTAAGGCTGTTATAAATGTTTACAGTTGCATATCACATTTTCTAAATGTACTTATACGAAAAAAGAAAAAGAATTAAAATGCATTGTTTTCCTTTTATGATCAACTAACATTAAAAAAGTTGTTTGTAAACAGGAAAAGAAAAGAGATCTGAAATGTTTACTATTCATCAACTGGATGGTATTTTGCCAATTCTAGATTTAGTTTGATTGGAAACACTTTCATCCTCTCCACCAAGCTTTAAGGTAGGGATGGGCATTAAATCGATCGCAATCGACCGGTGGGCCGCCAAGACATTTTGGGTTGATTGCCTTTACCAAGTTCTAAGACGCGTATAACAAAAGAAACATATTTATGGCGCATCGATGTCATCTAGAACTGGAGAATCGGCCTTTCACATTCGATGCGACTGTTTACTTAGGCAAATGAGATTTGATAAATGTGTAGACGACACGCACCTTCATTGTGGAAGCGAAAGATGATGCTAAACACGTCCACTGCCACTGTAGGGGTAAAAAGAGATCACTGCGATGCCTACCGTGGAAATTAATTTTTTCCCACACGCCGACTAAAGGGGAGAATAAATCTTAATGATTGGCTCTTACGTGACAGCACGAGATCGGCTATTGAGGCACCATCCCACACATCGCGTTTCTACGGGATTGGGTTCTCGAGTTGATGTCATGTTCCGTGATGGAGCAGAAATATGCAGCTAATTGATTGATTGATTATTAACGTCGCACTGTTCAGCTACACGAGGGCTTTTGGCGACGGACCACGTAATTTTGAACCATGGTCAAGTGACGTGGACGACACCTGAGCTGGCACCCCTTCTCCTAACTACCACACCACACCAACGGGAGGACGTTTCAGCTCTCGACAGATTTAACATGCATCGCTGCCCTACACGGCGGGTCTTTAGTGGTACTGGGCTCGAATTCGTGACAAGGCAAGCCACGATCCGATACCACTCGGCTACCGCGGTCGGAATATGCAGCTAACAAGTGTAAGAATAAACGTTTGTTTTAAATTCATCGATTCACGTATGTTCTCTGCATCGGTCTAGCAGTCGCTCATGAATATTTAAGCATTCAATATGACAATTTTGAGTTACTTATGCTTTTGTAGTAAAAATAATAATCTATCAGATTTTAAAAGAGGGATATTATAGAGAAAACAAGCGTTAAGTAAATTAGTGTGTACGTGTGTGACAAGTGTTAAAAAACAATTTTAATAAAGAATAGCCCCACCTACGCCACTGGATGGAGCGTAACACCTTAGAAGTAGCCCGTAATCTGGAAAAGTTCGCCCACCCCTGCTTTAAGGTATGAGGGGAAAATGGAAAATAGACATTTATAAAGAATTCAGTCAAGATCATCATTAACAAAAGCAATTAATACATATCAAACTTAAGGAATTGCAATTTAAAAACAATTTGAATAAAAATAAAATCATCACATGAACAGAGAATGAATTTCAACTTCATTACATTGTCAAAAAACAATGCTTTTTGAAACTTGCAAGTAATAATTTATATATTTTACCAGATTGTTGATAAAATGTTTCATAATTTTTACATTTCATATGCCATATTTTTTCCTCAACATAGAATTAAATATATTAGACCAGTGCTTCTCAAAGTTCCGATACCTGCGACCCAATTTTCAGTCATAATTTTCTTCGCGCCCTCCCCTCCCCCATCCAAACAATAACAATGTATTGAATTCAATAATACTAAATCTGCAATACGAATTTAATTACAAACCTCACAAATTATCAAGATCAGTATTACACTTTTTTAAATAATTTTCTGTATGACAAGCCCATGGAGTCACTGGTAATTGTTAAACTTGTTCTTAGCTTGGTATTGATAAATTAATTACCAAATACAGTATGCAGTACTGATACATTTATAAGTATATTATATCGGTGTAAATGCGTATTTCATTTTTTATTGTGTCAGAATGTATTTTGTTTTGTTTCCTTTCAACAAATTAATATTTTTAATTTATGGTTTATTTCCGACGTTTCGATATGCTCGCGCCCCCCTCGTTGATTTATCATGCCCCCCTAGGGGGCACGCCCCACAGTTTGAGAAACGCTGTATTAGACTCTTGATACATTAAAAGAGTGGAATAACTTTCATGTATATCAATTATGAATAATTCGAGATCTCTTTCAACATTAAAGTATATTTATGCATTTTTTAATGAAAACATATACAGAGAGAGAAATTTCAAAGTTATGCAGTTAGTACAGTTGTGAGCCATAGTTGACAGAAATACACATTACTAGAAAGGCTGAATTGTTCTTATGTAACTTATAGTAATAAAGGGGTGTTTTTTAGATTTTATAATAAATAAAATATGAGTGACAAATCAATGTAACTTTCATTTTATAATCAAATGTTCCTGATTTATATAACATGAATGCAACTAGCTAAGGAAAACCAATAGTCAGAAGCAAAAGAGAGAAATATGTTATTAATATAAATACAGCAAATTGGCAATTATCAAAAACATATGGGTATATAATCAGGTATGATGAAAATCTTACTTAAACAGTACTTATTACTACTGAAGACAGTAAATTCATTTCTTCAAAAAATTTTGTCAAATGAAGCTATGTAGATTATTTAGGTTAGAGCATGTGTTTGATAAAAACCAATGAAACAAAATCATTCACAAGAACTTAATGAAATTTAATACAAAATTTTCACGTTATTTGAAAAACAAAACATTTATTGAGCTTTGAGATAATGATCTGATATTTTTCTTTGCGCTTTTTTCAGCATCGAATTGTTCGATGTAGTCCATTTTTTGAATTCATTTCACCATTGGAATGTGCATCTAAATAATTGTGCAATTTTTCACGGTGTTCCTCATTTCGGATGATGTGGTCACAGGAGCTGTATTATTCATTTCATTTTTGTCATTGGAATCTGCATCTTTGAACAAACTCCAAAATGTCTTTGTGTGCCATAATTGGGGTTGTACACACATTATCATCTACAGCAATGAATTCTTCTAATACAGGGCAGTGCAATAATACAGAAACTTTCTAAAACATTTTATTACTAAGTGTCAGATCAGTTTCAATATCTAGAAGGGAAATCTTTTCATGTTCAGTGATTTTCGCTTCAATTTAAGAGAAAAATGCATAGCAATTTGTCAGGACTGTTGTATTATTTCATGCTAACCAATATTTCGTCTTAAGCATTCTCTCATTAAACATATTTCACTGTATATTCCTCATCTGTAGGGGTGGGTTGTTTTTCAGTCTTGGTAATGAATTGCACGATTTTATCGTCCTTCCATATTTCCGTAACCAACTAAATTGTTTTTCTCTCAACCAAGCAATTACATTCTCCTCCACATTGTCACATCCATCTACTTCTAGATTCGAATTCATAATAGTAAGCACAGTTAAATGCTGTCTTCAGAATGAAGAAATTCATCATCTTCTGGTAATATTTTCCACTACAATTTTTTTTAAAGTTGACAATGGGATTGATTTCTACGAACTATCCAGCACTTTAAATACCAATTTTCACTGTCAGATTCATTAAAAATTCAAGCAAATTATCATAGCTGTTTTACAAATTAAAAAACGCAAAATTTGACATTAAATTTACAAAAAATATAGAGGATTTTTAAAAATTTTATAGGATTGTCAGAAATAATTAATATTTTCTTATTTAAGTTCTTAAATATGCAAGCACTAAAATCCCAACTTTAAAACCTGAATGCAGTATTAAAATAAACAATTCTTTTACCTGGGTCCACATACCATACAGATTAATTTTCAAAGAAAATATACTTTGTGTTTAAAGTAAGTTTGTCTTACTAGATAAATTTTAATTCAATAATTTTTTTAGTAAAAGAATTTCAGGGTATCATAATTTGGAGCCATTCATATTTTTATTACATTGTGTAAGACCACATGAATCTTTAAAGACCCTTTAAATCCATATAAGCAATTTGATAAAAGAATTCAGCAGAAATTAAATAATTGAATTTTTCCTTATGAAGTTTCATGCTACATCTGCATAAAGGATTATAGGATATTGTGGTCTTATTATTTTGAAACAGTCAAGTGGTGGAGATTTATACCTCAAGTATATATATAGAATGACACTTTCCAAACAATTACACATACTACAAGATATTTAAGGCACAAAATATTTCATAATTTTACCACAGAATTAAGATTGTTAACCCAAAAATATATACAGTAAAAAGTGTATACATGTACATATGGATATTTTTATAAAGTAAAAATTGTAATTAAATTTATAACTGTTGAAAACTAAAAATTCTCATAGTTTACAAATTGAGAATATTTTTTGATGGAAAATTTAATTATATTCTGTATAACTCTGTTGAAGTAATTTTTTTAATATGATCACTAATTTTGTGTATTAACTGTAATGAATTCAAACTTGGGAAGAAAGAAAAAAATGAGTCTTTATCATAAATCATTTTAATAAGGAACAAAAATGACACTTAAAATTACATTTCACATGAAAATGTTAAATATATTATTTTTTCCCTTTATAGTGATTAATAAAATCACCACAAAAGAATTAACACATAAACCCAAGTTTTATAAATATATTGTTCTTTCTCAGCAACAATGGAGTTTCAACAAAACTTCAGACAAGTCACTTGAATATATTTAAATATATGCTTATAAAATTTGTTACTACAAAATAAAAAGTACATATTTTTGAAATATAATCCATTCATTGTTTTTAATTCGCAAAGCAAGACAAAAATAAAAGTTTAAAATTTAAAGCATTAAATGTCAGAAATATATTTCAAGGGGAAAATATTACAAATAAGCTCATGAACATTGAAATAATAAGAACTTTAACCAGTACCAAAAACAAAAATATAAGAAAATACAAGGAATTTATGATCTACTATTACAAGTACACAATGCAACAGAAAATTAATATACCAAGCACAATATTCACTAATCTCAGTTCAACAATACTATTATTTCCTTCTTTTATAACATTGGTAAAGCTTAAGATTTTTTCTTAAAAGTATGAAGACTGAACTACAATCAATTTATAACCCAATAAAACCAAGATTTATGACTAAAAAGCATATCTCTAAATATAAAATATACAGCGTAATATGTATAAAAAAATCTTTTTTTTTTTACAAACTTAAAGAAATCAGTAAAAAATCTCATATAATTTTTTTAAAAAAATGCTAACGCTTCATTAACCTTTTTAAAAATTAATTAGAAACTCAAACTCGGCACATATTTTTTTTCCCAAAATTTTCAATGTCAAGTAATCCTGAACTTCAAACATATACATAAAAATAATTTTAAAATGACAAATATGAATTTCATGACAACATTTCAGATCTTTGGAAACAAAATCTTTAGAAGTAAAGGCTTCTATTTGTTTGGCATATCTTGATTCTAAGATATTCTAAAGGAGAATGATTTTCTGTAAAATGTTATTACATAATATCTGGAATCGTTACTAATTTTTATTAGCTTTGGAAATAAGCAGTGAGGAAAAAAACAATTAATTGCTTATATATCAATTTTAATATTGCAGTTATCTTTCAAAGATATCAACAAATTTCAGATTTTAAAACTTATATTATTAGAATTTATTTGCTCTTTAAAAAGTACATATGTGATTAAATGCTTATTAACTGTATGAAGTTGCGAATAACATGGTGACTGTGAGTTTGCACACACTTGCAGGTGTTGTGCTTAAGTTTATTCCACAAATTCTATCATAAGCATACAGAACTCTCACACAAAATAGTGAGGACATAATTCAGATATCTTTATTAAAACAAGTGATGACAAAGTTTTACTTGTAATAAAAACCTATACATGTTGAGGTGCTGGCATTCCTTGACCAGTGTAAGAACTAGGATTGCTATTCTCTCCAGTGGCAGATCCTAAAATATCAATAAGTTTATCATGAAAATACAGATTACATTATCCATGTATATTCATTACATATAATGTACAAATGAACACATTTCTTAAAAAATATAAATATTGAATTTACTAAAAAAAAAACCAAAAGCATTAAAAGTAAAAAAAAAAAAATTATATAAATGAATTATCAAATATTCTTACAAAATATTCAGCATTTTAAACAGCTACTTAACTTAAAAATAGTTTTACGTTATCTGAGCATTAATACAATTACCAACACTGAATAAGTTAAGAACTGAAACACTATTTGAGATATATAAAGTACATTTTCTGTCAATTTTATAAGAAATTGAATATTCAATGTGTGTGTAATGTTTTAAAAATTTGGCTTACTATTTGGTTTTATAATAATAAAATCATGAACATGTATACTTAGAATTTGCAAATTAAAAAAAAAAAAAAAAAAAAAAAGAGGTTCATCCAAGTTCTTTCATAAAAGATTAATTACTAATGAGTGATTTTTATAAATACAGGAATGTGACAAATCTGTACAGCTTGACTGACTTTCATCATGTTTTAATACTATAATATTTAAAATCTTGACATCAATATAACCGCACAGTTTAAATTTCACAAAGCCCTATGACTAAATATGGTTTTGATAAAAAAAGATTAAATTTTTTGCAAAGAAAAATCAAGATTTGTAATTAGAACTGCAATTAAGTCAAATTTCTTTTAGACTGCTCTAGATATTAGTAAAAAAATAAAATTCAATAAATAAAACTTTAATAAAATTGAATTGCAGTAAAAGTACAAACTTAAAAGGGGCAAAAAAGAACAAAAATTTATTTCATTATTATATCATTTAGTAAAACTTAAAGCATTTGTTTTTAGCAATAATACAATTGACAGAAATTTTACATAAACAATCTAAATGTTGATGTGGTTAATAGTTTCAGCTCTTTTTTAATATAAATTAGTAGTTACTATAACATTTAAATTTTATCAGTAATTTCAAATCAAAACTAATAGTATATAACTGATCATATAAACTATATATTGAAAAATAGCTACTCAAACATTTAAATAATATTAATTAAGTTCAAACAAAAATTAGTGTCCTTCAGCAGAGAGAGAAAAAAATTCAATATTTCACAAACAAAAAGTATCTATAAAAAATATTAATAACAATAAATCCATGCTTCTTTAATTTATGGAATTGTGAAGGATTTTGTATTTCAATGCAGCAAACAAATCAATCAGAATAAATAAAATGCACTAAAAACATGCAAGTTGCCTAGTAACACAAGGAATAAGTTCAATCTATACATTCTGTAGAAATGCAATTAATTAATGTATTAAAAACAGTACAAATATAAAAAAATATCAAAATACTAAAAACATTCACAAACACAAAATTGGGATGTGGTTTAATAAATTGTAAGTTTTTATTAATAAAATATTCTGAAAGGAAAGGTATAATTGAACTAATCCTATGATGTGATGTAGCATACATAATGTCTATCACTACATTAGTAATTTTTAAGAGCAGTTCATACATGTGATTAAAAAGAGGCACAGCATTCATAAAAGATTATATATACATACAAAAAAACTTATGTATCCAAAGAATTCTTTGAATTATTATCTGGATCCAGAAAATTATGAATTTCTAAATTGAAACAAATAATCTAATTATATGCAAATACAACTTTTTGAAACTCATATGATATAATACAATAACTTAATTATACTATTAAAGTGTTCTAATAACATTTGACATGTAACAGTTATGACTTAAAATATATGAATTAGAATCTAACAGCAAATCAAACAAAAAAGAACTTTTTTCTCATAATATAAATATGAATAATGGAAACAATATTAAACCATCATAACTTTCAGGCAGATAAAAAAAAATATCCAATGTACACATGCAGGTATTTTTGAATAAAAAGTTTTATTTAATCTATTAGGTAAGAATAGAAACATAAGTTGTTTTAGTACTAAAATAATCAAAGTAGGAAACAATTTTTTTTTCTGACAGGGTTTAAGAGAACTGGAGAGAGAGAGAGAAGAAGTCTCAGGTTACTTTTTGTCTCAATCAGGTACAATAAATGAAACAAAGGAAAAGCCCTTTGGAAAGTTTTGTAAACAGTCTCAGCCACCAAGGGGATATATTCATTGTATTTGTGAATAAAACCTCTGATAGAATTTCAAAAAGTACATAAATTTTAATAAAAGGTAAAATATATTATACATGTCAAGTGATTGAATTTATTTTCTCTTGCTTTGTTTACACAAGGGAAATAAATCACTGTGGTTATGGTTTTTTTGGTAAAATTACTTAATTGGCAACCCTGACATATAATTTTTGTCAAATTTTCTGCTGTATGTAATAAAAAAAAATGTCAAGAAAAAGGTCAAACTATGAAAAAACAGTTCTTGAAATCAACTACAATAGACTTCACAGAAGAACTGACCTAAAATTCATAATGATTCCATAATATTTCGATTCCTTTTTGAATTCCTCATTATGTATAAATTACTATGATGCATATCAAAGGATTGATGAATTACTACTTCATTTTTTTATATCAGTTTTACTTTAATTCAGTGTAAATTATGATAGAATAAATTTTCAAAAAATATGTGAGAACAGTAATATAAGTTAATTTGATACTAGAAAAGTGGTCAGGTACAATTAATTAGTAGCTAAAAAAATAGCCTCTAAGTGGTTAAAAGTCTAAATACAGAAAATTTGGTAGCTCCAGAATTAAATAAAAAGGTAGGTGGGGGAGGGGAGTAATCTATGTTTAAAAATAAGGAAACAAATATTTAGTTTAGGTAACAAAGAAACATCAAACTGATTTCATAATTCTAAACAAACAAATGTACATTAATTTAAAAAATCAATAAAATATGTTAATTCAAATAATACAACTAAATTAGCATGGAATTTAAAAAAAATTTCAAAAAGTTTTATTGAGGGAATTTTTTTCTTATGCTACAAAAAGAGATAATTTTCATAAAAAAGAAAACTTAAATGCATACCTATTTGTTATCCATGTGAGTCTAATGTAAGTAATATGAAGAGAAAACAATTTTTGTAAAGAGCGCTAATGTATATAGCTATTACCAATACAATCATATAAATAATATTTTATTAATTATATTAATATCTTTATAATTAAATCAGTTACATTAAAAAAAAGATGTATATTCATAGCATATAAATACAAATTGAATGGATTCAAACTACTACCTTTAACACAAACATGTATGAAATATGAAATTATAATAAAATTAAATGTTTACTATATTAATTTAAAAAATTAAAATTTTATAAATTTTTTTTGAGAGAATTAACACAAGAAAAATATATTTATACTCGATGTAAAAAGATTTTTAAAAATCTATCTACATAAAAAAAATATGCAATACGCTTTTGGGAGAGGGAAAGCAGAAATGTATGAAGAATACACTTTAAAAATGGAAAGGATGTACAAAAAACTAATCTTTAGAGAACAGAATTAGTATATATATTAAGGTTAATTTATTAAAAATATTAATATAACTTAAGAAATTTTTTTCTGCTACACAAATAAAGATAACAATAGTTTATAGCTAAAAATATGAATATATATCGAATCTAAATACAAATTTACATCAACATACATAAAAATACAAGGGAAAACATTTTCATACATATTAAAATGAAACCTATCAAATTATAAGACATATTATAGCAATATAAATAATAAAAAATACAATTAATATTATAAATAACAACTAAATTGTATACATTAAAATGTTGTAATAAAAATGCTTACCTGCTGCAGTAACAGTTGTTGAGGATACACTCGTCAGATTAGCAAGTGTATCTGTGGGTAAAGTTGCACTTACAGTTATCACAGGCATTCCAGGCAAACTGAGTGTAGTGGTCAACGGCTGTACTTCTGGAACAGCATTATTCAATGTTGCATCAATATTATCTACTTTTGCTGGAAATACAAAATTAATTTTATTACCAGGCAGGTCTAAAAAATAGGTTAGGTCAAGATTTAAACAGAAACTCAAAAGTATAAGGAATCATAAAAATACTTATGTAATTTTCAATGTGTTGATATAAATAAAGTAGATAAAATTTTCATACACACACACACACAAAACCAATCATTAACCCTCCAAGCGGTCTGCACATAAAATTCCGCCATTCCAGAGATGCTTTTTCTGCCTTCAAGCAAGATACCCAAAAGCGGCCGAGCCACATTCTTAAAAAATATGGCTCAACCACTTTTGTAAAACCCACCTAAAAGCAAAAAAATATGTGCAGTGCATTTTTGAAGCATCTCCAGAATGGCAAGACTTTAAGTGCAGACCGCTTAGAGGGTTAAGCTAGTTAGATCTATTTAGTAGATGCCAACTAATTTATATAAAGCACCTTTTTGAAGGCAATAATTAGACATGCATCACAATGCACGAAACTAATCATAAGGCTACTTGAAAATATATAGAGAGAAACAAAATAAAATGAACACATCAAATAGACAAAAATTCAACAATATAAACAATTAGAAAATCCTCCAAAAAAAAAAAAATTTTAATTCTATAATTCTTAACTAATAATATTTAAAAACATTTGGCTATGTAACTTATTCAACTGTTAAGACATATACACTCTTTGAAGCAATACTAAATTTTCCAAAAATTAAATTTATATATGTTTTAAAAGAGTATTCTGCTAATAAAAAAAAGTGCAGTACTTTTAAAAGCAGAAAAGTCTACTATGATAAATTTATTTGAAGGAAAATTCTTCTTGATATGGAACTCACATCGATTTAATATTTAAAAACTCTAATATAAATGTACAATTCTGAATCTCTAACAGGATACTTTGTTTGTAGGGGAAGAAAAAAATGCATTTTTTTACGCTTTAAAGAAAAGTCAAGGCATATTTGAAAAAATATCATTTCAAATTCAATTTTGCTATGATTCCTACAAGCTTATAAATATTTAGATTAATTTATCAGCATATTAAAAATATTTGTTACATAATCATG
Source organism: Trichonephila inaurata madagascariensis (assembly GCA_019973955.1). Taxonomy (NCBI): domain Eukaryota; kingdom Metazoa; phylum Arthropoda; class Arachnida; order Araneae; family Nephilidae; genus Trichonephila; species Trichonephila inaurata. The sequence goes on along the minus strand of BMAV01014330.1, from coordinate 25,850 downwards.
CGAGTAACTCATTTAATTTATTTTAAAATTAAATTACACAATGATAAAAGTGTATCAAAACTGAGATAGCTTTTATGCAATATTATAACTTTATATTCAACTACGATATTTGAATATAAGCATTTTAGGACATCAATAATTAATAAAAACACGAAATTTATTACTTCAATGCCTTACACTATACTTCTAAGAAATTTTCAAGGTTTTTTAATAAATTTTATAATTAAAAAATTCAACACATACTGAAATATTGTTTGAAACAATAATAAAAAGTAAATAGATGAAAGTAAGAATAAACAAATACAATACATACCAGTTGGTGCAACAACTACAGGCTCAACAGGAGGTGCAGTTGGTTGATTCGAGATTGGTGGCTGATCTTTAAAAAATATTTTCAAATAATTAGTTCTACATTATATTATATTTCATAAAAAGTATAGCACAAAAATTGTAATCATACTTGGTAATCCAGGAAAATTGTTTTGATTTCCATTTAGCTCAGGGACAGAATTGTAAATCTGAGAACCAGGAGGGCTAGCAGCATTTAATTGAACCTTTAAAGAAAAATTACTTTTAATAAAGTATATTTCTAATTATATGTAATAATATTTCATACAATAAGCAACTATGTATGCAATTCACATTTTAATCTACATTTTAACACTTTCAGAAAATATTACAACACGTTTATGTGACATTTTTTTATGATTTTTTATTTACGTATAAAGATTGCAAAACACTTTGAAAATCAAATACAGTCAACTCTCAATAATTTGAAGCTGGAGGGACCAATGAAAAACTTTGAATCATCAAGTGAGTAAGGAAAAACTCCCCAAATACATGAAGAGAAATTTTTTTCTAACACATTTAAATGTATTTTAAATTATGTAATAAAATAACAATTGCACACATGTATGAAATTACTTTAAAGTATTTTTAAAAAGTACATATTATACAGTATAAATATTTTACAAAAGTTTAAAAAATCCTGCATTAAAAGAATACATTTATATATTAAAAACAATTATTAAAAGAATACATACTGTACATAATTTTTGACAAAAAAAATCTATTATCTTTTTTTGTTTTATGGTATTTAATCTAACTGTGTCAATAGATTGTTCTTGTTTAAATGAAGCGGCATCAACATGATTTTGAAGGAAAAAGTTGTGTAGTTTGTTTAGTAAAACTTTAGCTTCTGTCAGAGTTATCAGGGTCAACTCCGCCGATTCGTCTTCTCGACTTTCTGTGTTATTGTGGTCCAAAGGCACAACTTCTGCATCAGATAGGGTTTCTTATACAGAAATGTCTGTCAACCTGCACATAGTCATCAAATGTCAAATCTGGCAGTGGAAGAGCTTCCCTGAGGGATGGTCAAGCATTACATTCCATGAGTGTATCGTGCACATCAAGCAGATTCAGCGTGGAGAAGCCCAACTTTTTAAAACTGCTGCCAATTTTACAAAAAGCACTCCAAGCCATGTCAATCATGATCAAGGCTGTTAAAATAGAAATTGTTACATTTTGCTGATTTTCAAGGTTACTCAAAATGCTTTAAATTACTTCATGCTGATAAAAAGTTTTAAAATTATGTATGATGACTTGGTCTGCTGAAGTCTTGAGGCAGAATTTGGAGGGGAAAATTGAAGTTTTTCACATTTGACAAAGGTGGTGCATTATTGTGCACAAGGCAGTTGTCTAAAAATAAGAGAATACCCCGTTTATAGCTTTTCATATTCATGTTCAATGAAACCAGCAATTCATTAAAGAATTCAGTAGTCCTCCATACCTTCTTATTTGAGCAGTATGTGGCAGGGAACACACTTATGCCCTTGAAACACTGAGGTTTTGCTGATTTTCCTATGAGAAGAGGAGTAATCTTTTCTGAGCCGTTCATGTTTACAGACAGTAAAACAATCTCTCCTTGCTATGTTTTCCTCTATGGTATTTTTCTTCTTTGAATGTAAATGTTTTTTTTCTGGCATACACTTGAAAAAAGTCCAGTTTCATGTGTGTACTCCTTTATTAAATCTGAAAGCCAGTTCTACCATTAGAACAAGCATTAATGTCAACACTCTAGTTTTCTTTGCACAAATATTTTAAAGAATACCCTATTCCTTTTCTTAAAATTATAGGTCATCCCTTGCTAGCCAAAAACTCGATTCCTAATTCTTTGACAAATGTTTTAGCTTTTTCTTTCAATAAAAAACCACCTACCAGAATATTCTGTCCTCAACAGTGTCTCATCCATTTAACTAAACACTGTTCAAGATGTGGAAAATTACTTTTACTAATGCTTTTTCTCACTCTACTTGAAGATGAACTAATGATTTTATTTTTGAGAATAGTGGAGAACGAGATCAGTGGGATAGCAAATGCTTTGGCTACATTGACCTTCACCTCACCTTTTTCTGCTGATTCCATCACCTTTTGCTTTTCAGAGATTGTTAAGCATTTATTCTTTTTTAAAGAAGACTTGAAGTTCCATTTGTGTAATAAGGCGACACCTGAGGTGGGGTGAAAGTAATGGCCCAAGATTTATTAAAATTAACAGGTAGCGAACATGAATCACCACAACTTAATAAAATAACATACTTAATTAAAAATTTAGAATCTAAAATTAACACAAGGTGTATATAAGGTGTAGCTTCACACTCAGCTACGGATATACTTAATAGTATCGACATTGGGTAAGTTCTTTTCGCCTAATCAATTCATTAAAATTCGACAATTTTTTCTTTTTTTGTCACTTTCCTCTTTCACTTCCCACTCCATCTTTCTTAAACTCTTGAACAGGACTCTTTCACGCCCCACCAAATCTCTTCCACTCCTCATTGGAAATAAAATCATTTTTTCACACCCAATTCCCTCAAACACTATCCCCAGCACCATTGGTTCTAAAAGGCAGGGGGCAGTCCAGCCCATGCCCTATTATGGCTACATGCTATAAGTCACACAGATGAGCCATAATTCATCTCATGTCAGTCCAATGAAAAATATACAATCCTTCTTTAAAATAGCGGACCATCTTTTCTGAACACATGTAGCAAGGTCACATGTTAAACGAAAGATTTGTATGCAGGCTGATAACAGGTGTGGCCAGAATTGATCACTTGAGGAAGGAAAGCTTTAAAAGTGACTTTTCACCAGAAGATCTAGGAAACACAAAGAAGGGGTAGCAGGCAGATGGTCATCAAAAGGGCTATGCTACAAGGGAGAAAATACAACACAAAACATGTAAGCTCCAATCTGTTTGCTGCAAGATTCTAGAAAGTGAGCATTTGAATTGTCAAGAGTTTTATAAGATAACTTTGAATTATCGCATGTTGTAGTCTGACCAGCCACAGATTTTACTTTGAAATATTGAGTGTACCAAAATGTATTGTTTTATTTTAAAATATCATGTTTTTTCTAGGGGCGGAGTATATGCTTCAAATTAGCAAGAGCTTCGTATTATTGAAGGTTTAAATTAGCGAGAGTTGACTGGATGCTTTTTCCCATTGCTCACTATGTTAATATTAATTAACCAAATATTCAGATGTTTTGTAAATATTCAAATAGAATTAAGAGTATAAATAAATATTAATAACTACATATATACACATGTTTTAAATTAACATTTCAACACTCTTTTTAAACAACATAAAAATGAGGTGTCACATAATTTGAAAACTTATCACAGAAATTAGGAACTCATTTGATAAAATTTATACTCACAGATGAATATCCATCAACTTGAGGAATTTTAGAGGGCAAATGGGCATAAGGAGATTTAATATCTATCTTTGTAGGTCGAGTTGGTATACGATGGAGATATCCATATCCTATCCCACAGCCTAAACTGTAATGAGAGAGGGGGAAAATATATTTGCAATGTTAAATAATATTTATAGATTATAACACTGAAATAGTCTAAAATCATCATTAGAAAGCAGGTTTTTCATTAGTGCAAAAGGAAACATGATTACCTATAGGAAACTACTGTATTCAGCAAGAATAGACAAAAATGAAAAAATTTAAAAGAATTAGAAAAAAGTTGCATTTGCTTCATTCATCGTGTGCTTCATTTTGTATAATGTCACCAATAAGTTGCAATAATTCGTAAGTACCTTTAATTCTGTACATTACTATAACATTAGACTGGCCGCAACATACCAATTTGGCGTGATTTCAAAATCATGCCAAAAACGAGTAGCCTACCAATATGAAATTAATATTATGAGTATTATCTTAGCCTGTTTTATCTTTCTCTCCAGTAATCCTTAATTAATTCAATATATAATTTTTTTTTATATTTTAGTACTTACATTTTTTTTTTTGGCGATTATGTACTGCAAATATTTTTTTACACATTGTGATGTCTTTGGCAAAATTAATAAGTGGTATTTTTCTTAAATATGTTTTTGTATCTGTTTTTTACAATTTTTAAATTTTGTTTGATGTCTGTCTGAAATGCAAATAGTAAAATAAATATTTTACAATATATTTAATGTGTTTGTACAAAAATGTTTATATTGATTTAATCAAAATATTGAGTCTTCTTTTATTTTTGATATCTTTTTAAGATTTAATTTTATGTTATAACTAGCTATACCCAGCTAAATGTTGCTGTGGCTCAGTCAGCTTTAAAAGACTGGTACACCATAAAGTATGACATGAGGCTTACAAAATATAAGAATATTAAATAATAAATATTGAATACACAAGAATTCAAACAAATCTATATATACATATAAGATGCATCTGTTGTCTGTGTGTTTTGTACGCTTCTACAGAAGACCTTATTTTAAACCCGGGCAAAGCCGGGTACTTGCAGCTAGTATGAATATAACATTGGTAATTATTTCATGCAAGATTGAGAATATATTTAATATGCACTTAAACACTGATTGAAAGTTTATTTAAATTTCTTCAAAACTATTTAATGAAACATATAATTAATGCTTCCAAATAAAGAAGCTTAGTTTTCAAGTTTTAATGGTTGATTACATTACGCCTTTCAGGGATGAAGGATACAAATGCATACATACCACTAGGGCCCGAAGGGTTTTTTTACCAGTGTTACTCACATGTTGAAGGGTTTATTGTAGTTAAGCCCATGAAAATACCGAAATATGAACATGTTGTTTAATATTTTTCTGTAGATTATACGAACGGCATATGTTTTATATAGTTTGTATTTACATACTTTATTTTCTTAAGTTGCTTTCTTTTAAGTACAATTTTTTAAACATTTTATTTACCATTTAATGACTCTTAACATCTTACATTTGAAAACTAAATGTTTCAAAAAATTATTTTCAATATGAAAAATTTTAAAACAGGGATCTACATAAGAGTCCTACCTTACAATTTTTGCACTCATAATAAATCAATTGCTGTAGAAGGTTTTTTGCGGGAATGTGAAAAAAAGAAAACTGAATTTTTTATTGTTGATGATCATAGATAGACATTTCCTTTTGACATAATCAGCACACAGATATAGCTGAAATATAGTTATCATTAAGTTTGCACTAAATAGAACAAGCAGAATATATTATTTGTCACTTTCACTACTCTCAGTCTTATTTTGCATTATTTTTGCTATTCTAAGTTCAGTTTTACATTTTCAATGCTTCAACCTTGTAAAAGAAAAAAAAAAAATTTTTTTTAGCAGATTTAATTATCCATTAAAAACTAGACTTCAAATTCAAATCAAATGCTTTGAGGAAAATAAATCTCTTATCCTTACTACAACAAAAACTACATGCTCATTTTAAGATCAGTCATAAAAGATTCAATTCAAAAATATTTAATTCCCCTAATGTTTATAAATCAAAATCCATGTAAATAATATTTCTCTCATTTTGGGTAGAGGGTCAGATCTACATCTCAAATCTTATGAACATGTAATGCCACCTATTGCCAAAAATTGAGCTTTATAAATGCACTGAGGTAGTGTTACGGATTTGTGACGATCGGCCCCGTAAGGAGAAACAATGTTATGAAACAGTGAGTGCTTCATGATGGCATGCATTTGTGACAGTCGGCCAAAAAGGATTAATGTTCATGCAAATCTGAGAATTGTGTTTAGAAAAAATACTTTGTAAACAATTTCTTTTCATGATTCTTGCCACTAGATGCAGTGGTATACTTGTTTCAATGGAATGTTTTGATATATTGAAAAATGTTGAATTTGCAGTCTCAATCCTCATTTTATTGCAGTATTTTGTAATTTTTGGTATTTTTTTTTTTTCCGGAATGGAATCCGGAATCACATAAGGATGAATAACCTAAATTAACAGAGCTTCCTCTTTAACTGCATCCACTTATATAAACACATGTATATGTTCTCAATACTTTTGTTTTTGATATTAGGACAGATGTCTTTTGGTTTTAGAGGTTTTATTTATTTATTCCACTAAAATTTTGGATAGTTATGAAATTACATTTTGTATATCATTTAGCATAATTTTTAGATTTCAAATGTCAAAACAAAATCAGTTTAATGGAAAAATATACAAGAATGATAAATGCATCATTTTCTAACTCTGGTGATATTTATAAATAACTGAAAAAGAATTAAAGTGATAGTGCCACTAAAAAATACTTAAAAATTTTTAACAAAATTAAATATTGACATAACATAAGGAATTTATTTTAATAAAAAAATTCCTAGTGACAATCTCTATGGATTAGTTTTCAATGCAGTCTTCTATATTGCTTATGATGCTTAAATATTACAGTTGATATAAAATAAATTGTATGTCTTTTACATTACATTCAACAATACCAAATGTGGTTAAACACTATATATAAACAATATATCCTAATATTCAGTAATTTATATATAAAGTATATTACCTTCCTTCTCCACCCCAATTTTTATTTGGTGTGATCACAACTTCCCGACATAAATCAGATACAGCATTATAAACATACAGAGTTAAAGCCTTGCCTTCATGAGCTTCAATAAGGCTAAACAAATCTTCAGACTGCAAGAAGAAAAAATATATAAATGAAAAATTTAATAAAGTCACAATGAAACTGAGCTACATTAAATATTCTAGAATTACATACAGTGATTTGAAAATCAAATCATTATCAACAATTGTGTTTAAATAGGTTAAAAATTCAGAATATTCTTGAAATTTCAATTTCATCCTATTCAATAAATATAAGATAAAAATTCCTTGAAGAAATCAAAAACATTAAATTGATACCACTTGCAAGCACTTTGATTGGCTATTTGACTTAAATATATATTACTTTTCAAACTGTTGTTTGGAGATCATGAAGCACTGTTCTATAAGATATATATTTAACAGATTTTTTCCCCCAGATGTTGACACATATTAAGGGCAAATTTGTCAGAATAACATGCAAGACTGATTCTTGAAAGAAATATTTTTAGCAGTTATATGGAAATAATTTTCCAGAAAAGATTTGATATTATCTTGTATTTATCTGTTCTAGCTGTGATTAACAGAGGAATCCTTGCAAGCAAGTCATTTTCAAAAAACTCTGCTAATAATTAAAAATTAAATATCATTTAAAGAACATAAAAAATTTACAGCTCTTCTCCCACATATAACATATCTTTCAGAATAACTTTTTTTTTTGGTAATACATAACTATATATAATTCTGTTATTGACATAGTTCATTCATGGTTTGAATACAAGCAAATGCCACTACTTAAAGTTTTTAACAGTCATATGTATTACTCAGAGAGTAAGGGTGCATTTTAGCAAGCTTACTAGAGCTTAATATTAGACAGGTTATACTTAAAATTTTAATAAATTCCCAACAATTCACAGTGTACTGAACATAATTTCTTCTAAGATTATTTTATGTAAAAATATAGATAATTTGTATGCAGAAATGGAACAGCATTAATGTAATAATTTAACATGGTCCTTAAAATAAATTTATTCTCACCTCATGTAACACTGAATCGGCACCAATAATGTAATCATCAAAGGGATGAAGTCCTGCTAAGTCTGCTGGAGAATGAGGTTGAATTTCCTGAAATGTCAATGAATAATATTTATAGCGCATAACTTATTTTGCTTTTGAAAAAGAGGATTATTAAAAATGCTTTTGAAAACTTTCAAGTACTTGAATGCACATTTGAAATGATTATCAAAATGAGCGGGTTTCAATCATAACTATTTAAAATTATTCTGTATGCTTAAAATATTTCATAGCTAAGTTTCAAAATGGCAAAAATAGTGCATAATCTATGAGCACACTGCTGTATACTTCAGTCAATCTAAATAATTGACATTAAAATATCACTATCATTATGGTACTGCATAGCACTACTTAACACAATCCAAGTTCAATTAAAACCTGTTTATAGTAGTTGCACTTAAATTTAACATTGCAGCATGTATACTTACATGATAATTTTCATTCAAAATAATAATAATAATGCTATAAAAAATACCATTTTTATAAAACCTTAAAATTCTCTTTTACATCACTTTAATCTTCAAGGATTTTTTTCTCATATTTTATGTACCATATTGGGACTATTTGAAGGCAAAAATATATTTACTAACATAATCATTGTTATTCAATGGTTTGCACATCTGTTTAAATTTGTTAATACAGGAACAAAATTTGTACATGCTTTATGTGTTGGTGAATCATAATATATACATTGTACACAAAAAACAGGTTTTCTTCAGAAAACATGAAATAAAAAAGAATGATTGATTCACATAGTTTATTAAATAAGGATAATTCCACATTGCATTATATAAATTTAATTAAATATTTTACAACTTTTGTAGAGCAGTAAATCATTTCTTAAGCAAAAAGGACAAAAAAAAGAAAGAAAGACAAAAATAAGAAGAATTAGTTCAAAAATGTCAAATAGATGTAAATTTTTAAAGGTAATGAAAAACATTTTTAAAGCTTAAAACATTCTAAATATAATGAACATTTAAGTTTGTAAAGGTCATCCTTACCAATACATGCCAAACATTTTCATTAACTCCTTCAAAAGAGCAGAATCTAATACTGACTCCAAGAAGTCCTTGTCCACCCCATGTATTTGAAGGTGTTATGTCTACTTCTCTGACAGTCTGAGTTTTGGTGCTATACACAGTCATATGAAGAGGTCTTTCAATATTGGCTTTTAAAATTTCTTTTAGAGTGTCATTGTCTTGGTTCTGAAAAAATGAGTAAGAAAATAAACATTTTTCAAGTCTTTAGAAGGTAATGAAGAAAAAAAAATATATATTAAAAACAGTCAACATGAAAAGAAATTTTTAAAGTATTTCATTATATACAGCAGAATAAAAATAATCTGATGAATAAACAGAGACAGGAGCAATTTAAGAAAAAAATAAATATTGATTTAAAAAAAGAAGAGGTGCAAAAGAACCAATAATTTAATGATATTGTATCCGAGACTGAGAAATTTCAGGTTAACCACAAATTTCAGAAATTTAATAAAGCTAGGATGGTTAAATTGAAAGATTTCTGATTTGTCGAAACTAAAATTTCATAACTAATATTTATGGCATAGAAACCCATACAAACAATGAATTACTTTTTTTAAGATATATTGAATTTCATCCAAAAAAAAAGTAATTATAATAAGGCTATGGTTATGCAAAATGTATCAAGCATATATGCTCTTATTAAAACAGACCAATTGGACAGAGGTTAAAATATTTTTTGCAAAGATATATTACAAATATAATGCTAAGAGTGAAAACTTTTAAAAATATAACATCGCATCAAGTCCCACATCATACTGCTCACTTTTTTATTATTTTCTTTCATGTCCTTTTACATTTATGCCTTACATACTTAAAGTAACAAAAAATACATTTTCATACCCACCCATCCAGTTAATGGTATAAATATAACAAAATGTTTCTCCGATAGATTTATGTTTCAAATAACTAAACTCTTTTCCTGGACATAATACTTTACAACAATTCACTCATCCAATCCAATTAAAACTGAAGCTGTGTTCTACACTGCATTTAAATTTATTTCTTTAAAAACTAAAATGTGCCCTGGAAATAAGACACAGCAATAAATTGAGAAAATTAATATCACAATATTGCACAACAAAAATAAATATATCTTTGATGAAAGAAGTAAAATATAGTGTTAAAAATAAAATTCCCTTAGAACAGAAATATAATTTGAGATACACAATAATTTGGTATTTGTGGATAAGTTTAATCACAAACCCAACTCTATTCATGATACTAAAAAGCGAAAGATAAAGCTGAGCTAATATATGTGTAATAGCTTAACCCTCTCGCTACACATACCACAATTTCCATGGGCAACATACATGTAGCAAAATTTGCACAACCCGTGATTTCCACAGGTATGAATTTTTTTCGACTACTTAGCTGTGCCACCCATACTGTTCCTGTTTATGTATTAATTAATGTTTTTATGTTCATATTTTTAAGATCTATAATTCTATGTTTTAAAATAAAAACTTTTATAAAAATTTTTTCTGTATTTCAACTCTAAAATGTAGACTTAATAAGTAGATTTGAAATATGTAATTAAAAAAATATGCAATTTTTGAGCCTACTTTGATAAAATAACTACACAGCAGGAGGATTAATATTTACTTAAAATTCTAATCATATTTCTTTCGCTTAATCATAACTCTGAAAATCCTGTTTCACAATGGGTATCATTCTATCTTGCATTATAGGTCAAAAACTATATTTTGTCAGATTTATTGGCGATTCCTAGTAAGAGAATATTATAATAGCCTACATGTGCTTTATAAAGTGTGTGAAACTTTTCCTAAAGCATAGATGTAATTCTTAAAAATAATTTATATTTCTTTTCACTTGAATACAAGATTGTATTTTTTGTTATTATGTGCTATGCATTTTCCTGTTTCCCTTGCATATTTAAAAGTGGAAATTGAATATATTCCTCTCTTGTATTTTTGCTCTTGAGCAAAGAGCACTCAAAATAAATCTCATGTTAAAATTAAATAAAAGATGTGATCAATATTAAGAAGCATATTTACTACCATGACTACACTTTACAAAATGAATACTCTCTCATCAATAGATTACATATATATTTAACGACCAAAAGTTTAAATGCGGAATAAATATAGCTATAAAGCTATCTTAAACCTGACACAGATAAGACATTTGACTGTATAAAATATACATTAAAACATTACAATCACATGCTACCAAGAAAATTCAATTAAAGACTAAAATATGAAGTGCACATATTATAAATACACTGACATTGGTTCAGTCCTAGGAGAGCCCACCCCCTTGGAGCGAATTATTTTGGTTGGCGATAATTGCGCCATCTTGGTAACCCTACTTTGATACACTATAGATAAGGTAAACCTAACTAATTCTGGAATTTTCGTATTTTGTCGGCGGGCATTTCGAATTTCATTTTGTTATTGGACACCGGGCTGGAAGTATGGCTGCATGTGTGAGTGAATATACCTTAGAATTTTTTACTTTGTTGAATGTGAAAGGTAAGAAAGAATTGATTGAATGGTATAGAAAGGAAGGATTGATTTCTTCGAGTTATGAATGTCCTAAATGTAATGAGCGAATGGGATTATACAAACGAAAGAGTGCCGTTTTGGATGGATTTGAATGGAGAATATATATGGCAGCGCTCACACGATCATTTGCTTAGTGATGAGACCTTAAGGACCTTTTAAAATCTGTTATTACATTGTACCCTCCACTTGGAAAAGATCACTAATAAGAAAGTGCTGTTTTTATATTGTTTATCTCAAATGTTTAATTTCAATATTGTTTACATATATTTTCATTACACATCTACCTTATTCGGCTACATTCACTAGCCGCCATTGTCGTTTTCGCTTGGCGCCATCTCGTTCTGGCTTGGCCCTTATTTCAGTTTGTCACCAATGGTGTGGGCTCTCCTAGGATTTTACCGACTTTTTTTGTATAACAATCAAAAGTTGATTAAAAAAAATAAGAATATTTATGTATTGTATACTAACCAAACGAGTATTTCCAACAGCAACTATAAAATCAAAAAATGCTTCCAAGCCTGCTTTAGAACCAGGAGAATTATCTTGTACCTAAAAAAATTAATGCATAATTTATCTTCTTTTGAAAAATATATATAAAAGAAAAGTCATTTTTTTTACAAGTGAAACTAAATAGTTCTGATAATTCTCTCTAATATATTAATAAAAAAGGAAATGAAATCACTCTGTTGACTTTTTAAACCAACATATTTGTAACCATTAAAATCTGGATCATACACAATTTACTTTCTTCAAGAATTTTTTTTTTCTTTATGAAATGTATTACTTATTCTAATGAAATGTTCTCAAATAAATTAATCAGTGAAATCTTTCTCAATTAAACCCAGGACATTTTTGCAGATTAAACATTTGATATTGTTAAAAATCAAATTTTGAGCAATGCATTACTCTACCATGGGTACCTTTTCCTTACGATCCAGAAATCATGAAAAAATGCTCTCAATCATATTGTTGAGGAAAATTAAACCATTCAAAAAACAGACTTAATAAAAAATTTATTATAACAAAAATAAAATTTCTAAATGCTAAGGAAAAATTTTAAAAAAAAATTAAGTAAATTTTAAAAAAAAGAAAGAAAAAGAGCTGAAAGTAAATAAGTATTAAGAAGGAGGGGGAAAATGAGTTATTGTGGAATGTGAATAGATTATGTAGTCATTTATGTAAAAGGAAAACAGCGGAAATTTGCAATTTGCTACCATTAAAAAATATAATTCTGCCTGAGATTTATTATTACAGCAGTAGGAATTGGCATCACAAGATCACATTAAAAAAATTCACCAATCCAATTTACAACATTTTTGAGAAACAATTATGTCTATCACACATATCACTAAAACTAGAATCTAAGATTGAAAAATAAAATTCTTTGAAGCTAAACTTGAACTAAAATGCTTAGGCATACCTACTGGTCCATAATAATTAAACAAGGAATTCTAATAGTTTTAAAATGTGAACTTAATACTAATTTCCAAGATATCCATCATCCAAAGCAAATAAATTGCAGAAATAGAACACAAATACTGCAACAACAGTATCCAAAATAAAAATGGTTCACATTTTTTAAATGGCATTAATCACTTAAAATTAATAGGGTTGCTACAATAAATAAATTAATACAAAATAAAAATCTTATACGCAAACATAACAAAAATTGTAAACACACAAAGGATAAAAATACAAATAACTATACTGTAAAGTATGGTTATCTGACCAACTTGATAAAAATTTAAAACAGCTTGGGAGGTAAGGTACCAATATTAAATTAGTACTAAAAAAATATATAAAATTTACTCAAATTACTGTTCAGTACTAATTCTCAATGAAAATTTTCCCAGTGAGATAACTTGTTTACTCAAGTTTTGCATTTTGTGTTGTACTGAGGTTTTTTTATTTTAAATTTTGCATTAAATAAGTTTAAAACAGAGGTTTATGTAATTTTCATACAAAAATACAGAGAAACGTTTCAAAATGCCACATTGCATATGAAGATTTTTTCCCCACTACTCAAGCAATGTTACAAAAGTGACATATTGTGAGAGACTATCTCATATTTAAAATTAAGTCAGAAAACAAAACTGCAACAAGTTTTCATGTAGCAACTTTTTGCTTAATAAAAATGTCTTAAGTCTTCAAATTTACAATTAAACTGATTCTAAAAAATTTAGAAAAAAAAATGCAGAAAATAAAGAAATCATTTTCTCAGATCAATAGTAAAAAATAATATTTAATTTGTCCACTAGATACACTTAGTTACTAATATTCACACCCTTTATACAATATGCCAGCAAAGTTTTGAAAAAATTTATTTAAAAGTATGTGTGTTTAGTTTCAAATCAGATATTAAGAATTTCATCAAATAGTTGATGCAGTAAAGCGTCAATACGTGTGTTAAAATGAAATATTTATGACCGGCATATACGAGTGTATCCCATGAAAGGATGTACTTCCGGGTATTATCCATCCAATCAACTAAGTCCAGAGCTACTAAAATGAAGTATACAAAACGAATGATTATTACACAAGGTTGACATTAGTCTGTGTTTACAATGTATATTTTAGGAAAGTATGTTTTGTACAGGAGGATACTTTATCAATCATACACCGATCGATAAAAAATAATTTATAACTTAAACCGGTACTTAACAAACATAAGGATCTACTTGATTTATTTTAAATTGCATTTTGTATTCAAAATGGGGACGAAATTTATAGTGTTCGAATACAATTATGTACAATTACATAAAATCGCTTAGAATAAATAGATTGATACACATATACTTACACGTAACACATGATAACCCTCAGTTCCCCCACCAGGTACAAGTGTACTTTCTCCACTGCCCATGATGGGCTTTAAAGTAATAAAACAGTCTTTCTATATAACGATGTTTCCAAGTTTTGGGAAGATTAGCCCTTAAAATTAAAAGCTCAAGATTACGTGGCAAACCATAACACAAACATACATTGATATTATATTTGATTGTTGCCGTTTCACGTATCGAAAATTTGACATACACAGTTCAAAGATGTTGCCATACTAAATATAATATTAAATAACAAATGTTTCGAAGATTTTAGCAAATTACCATTCGTAGACTTTTTAAAGAACGAAAGACCTAGATCATTGCTTTATAACTATTTAAGAATAAAATCTTATTCAACCTTCGAAAAACTAATGAGTACAAATTCCACTTTTGTATTTAAATTCGTTAAATTTTATAACAAAAAAAAAACGTAGATATTGGGGGTTTTCTGAAGAGATATGGTCATATTCAATCTCGTAGTACCTTATTTCTTAATGTTAATAAGATTTTACAGATCATTTACATAAAAAAAGGAAGCTAGCAAACAAGGAGCTAGCTAAAATATGTAGCCAATCAAAGGCTCAGTTTCCTCAGGTAAAGACTTCTGATTGGCTACATGTTTATCCTTCATTACATAAACTTTTGCGTGAATGGTCCGTAATATTGTTATTTGCGAAGTGTCGAGATCAATATTGTAAGTAAAATCGGGAAATATAATACATTTTAAAAGGAATACGCATGAAAAATAATTTTACTTTTGTGTTACTTTTTAATATTTAAAGCGAGAAGACTTCGAAATGTTTTATCCCGGGAGCAGGCACACACTCGATACTAACGTTAATGGTCTCGCGAGGTGATTGAGTCACCCCAAACCTTATTTCTTTTAATAATTATTTTTATTGTACACGATACAAATAGTGATTACAGTGAATAATTTAATTAAGAGAAAGCATACATACCTACTTTAAAGGACTTTGCAATTTTTCTTTTGTAACAAATAAACAGTTTTACATGAATTAACGATTTCATGATCTGTGTGCCCCACGCAACCACTTCCAGGTTAAAAGTGTGTTCAATATATAATATGGATGTTACTGCTAAAAAATTGTGTAAAAACGTTTATCCTTATGCTTTACATGTTTGAGAGTACTCATAAAAATAAATCTTGGCCAAGTAATCCTTTAAAGTGCTCTCTGTGGTTTCCAAATATAAATCCCCCCC
>BMAV01014329.1:0-15401 GCA_019973955.1 Trichonephila inaurata madagascariensis | reverse complement strand
ATGGCAAAGAGCCCTACTTAATTTATCAACTAAAATAAAATGTATAAGAAGTATCTAACAGAATAGTTCTTTGTGTGGTTTTCTAGGGTATTTTTGAGTTGGTGAAAAGGAAATGATTTATTTAGGTTTGTTTCGTCAGAAAGCTTTTGTTAAAGAGTTGCTTTTCTGTGTTTGACATGACCGATTCACTTTTAACGTTCGTGAAATTGTTTCTTTTTTTTCCCCCTTTAACCATTTCCGTTAACGTTTACTTTCAGATTTGAAAATGTGTATCTGAAATTTGTTTACTATAAATGAAGGGAGAATTGGTAAAATGGTTTTAAGAGTAAAAGATTCAAATAATAAAAATATCTCAGAAAGATATTTAAAATATTGTAGAGCAGGCATCGGCAATCTAGTAGCTGTGGCGTGCCAAACCAATCTACCAATATGATTCAGGGGGCCACAATGTAGGAAATATTTGAAACAATTCGATTCCTACGATAATGAATGTGGGGTTTTGGGAAAAAAGGTCAAAAATACAGATTTAGAGCTTTATTATATATTAATTTTGCCTCATTTATAAAGATATTTATACACAAGCAACGTATATAAAATATATATTTTCAATATAAATAAAAAATTAAAATTATACATATGTTGTATATAAGGGAGGAAGGGTTCATTCTGGGTACCTTCCATTCCGAACGCAAGTACTTAACCGATCACTCCAAAACGATCGTTTTCGCGTGATGTTGGTACTAGTTCATATAGATATCACACCGCCACATACTCCCCTGCCAGTGTTTCGGTGAATAGGCGAACAAACGATACCATATTCGTGGCGAGCATGTAAGCAGTTGCGTCACTTGGTGGGTTGCGTTTTTCGTGTGAGACGGCTTGAGAATTGCGTCATTTGTAGGACGGTTTGATTGCGTCATTTGTGTCAGACGACTTTGAGAAGTAACGGCGTATTTGCGTCAATGTTTGACGGTTTGGTTGCTTTTGCGGTGGATATATGTCACCACGACTGCGGCGCGAGAAGGGTGCGGTTCCTTTGCACGGCCAGGGTCACCAATGAAGGAGGAAGGTTCGTTCTGGGTACCTTCCGTTCCGTACGCAAGTACTTAACCGATCAAGCCAAAACGATCGTCTTCGCGTGATGTTGGTACTAGTTCATATAGATATCACACCGCCACATATATTTCTTAAACTTATTTATTAAAATAAAAAATAAATAATATAAGTATCCCCCTTCAAAAGAGTTAAATAATAATTTTTTAATACGGACCTTGTTCCCACACCGTTGTACTTCACATCGCAATATCAGAGGTATAATTTGTGATTTTTAATTTGAAACATTCGCAATGTTAAGTTATTAAGCCACTTTGAGGATTCAAAATATTCTACATATGAAAAAAGATTTTTTCACATAGATATGTAGAACCAAAAGGGGAAGCAGAGTACATGCAATTTCCTCTTCAATTTAAGATAACTGTCAATTTATTGTTAGAGTTATCTTTCAGATTTTTTTCAGATTTCCGTAGATGTTGTTTTCAATCATTCTGTGTGAAGATGTTAGTCCAACAAGCTCCATTTTAAAATTGTCACAATTTCAAAATTTGTAGAGTAATGTAGAGTGCCACTGAGAATTTCACCGCTGGCCAAATGTGGTATGGGTGCCAAAGTTGCCGATGCCTGTTGTCGAGCATTGCAGGTTAATGATTACACAAAGTGTGGCAGATTCGGGGAGGGTTCAATGAAATTTCTTTTTAAGTGTAGCAATTATTTATTAATTTAGGTTAGCTTGCAGTAAGACGACAATATCATTAACAAAAATTAAGAACAAAGAACAGAGACTGCTTTTAATAGTGATCACATTCTTTCCTCACTTGGCCTGTACTGAAGTCTAGTGATTGCTTCTGCTGCATGGAACAGTTAGCTACGGTTATTATTAATCACCTTCTAAATAACGGGTCAGCATATAACTAAAGTTAAAAGTTTTTTTTATTGAAACTGTGTTCTGTGTTTAAAATATTGTAATGAATTTTGTGTAAAAAATACTTAAAATAGTGTAAATAATTTACATCTGGATGTGTATTACGTTTATATTACTCTATGTTGTATTTATTTTATGTTAAAATTGTAATATTCACAAGAAACGCCGTTCCTTACATTATAATGGTGATTCGATGGAACTTTGTGAAATCATGGCAATAGAATCAAGTTGGCATCATTGGCGACCATTTTGGCTACCATTTCGGGCGAGTTCCAACCCTATGGACTCTTCTGGAAATTAGTACAGAAATCTACCAATACACGATCTATGACGCAAGCGGATTTTTCTCGAAACATCCGTGAGGCTTATAAATAGGAAATCACTCACCAAAACTGGGTTAGTCTTGTTTTGACCATTGAAGAGTAGTATTGACATTTGACCGAGAAAAGTCGATCAGTGATTAGTTATTACTTTGGCTGTTGTGTAGGACAAACGAGTGCTTTTGAATACTCTTTTACATACTTGTACTTTAGACACTGATAGTTGTGTCTGAGCGCCGTAGAAGGTGTGAAGGCCTTCTGAGATTTATGGAGCAAATATTGTTGTTGAATCCTATATTTCAAGGATTGTTCTTCAACAATAAATTTCCAGTGCTCTTGAAGAACTGTCTTGCTCTTTTTGAGACTGACAGCATAAAATCCTCGAACCCCAATCTTAGTATCAATATAAATCTCATAAGTGGAATTTTTTTTTAAAATCTTTTTTAAAATAAATTATTATCAAATATATTCAAAAAAGGTTAATCTCGAGAAGGCATAATCTAGAATATGTTCAGCTCTTCCTTACATTTAATGGTTTTTCAAGTATTTAGAAAGTACATAAAAAAAGTAACATAAGAAAAGAAAGAAAGAAAAAGTAATGGCAATTCACTCACTGTAATATCAAAATCATATGGCGCCAAATCACAACTAGAAAAAAGCTGAAATAAGCTTAAGTATAAAAAAAATATTGTAATACGAAAAAAAAGCATATTTTTATATTAACTTTGTAACATCGCTTTATGAAAAGAAAAGCATCTATAAGCCAGCAAATTTTAAGAGGACTTGGTACCTTTTGAGCTACTTTCTTTCTTTATGTATTTAAAAATTATATTTTAACATTTTATATATAGTGATTCTATTCCAGAAAATGATACAAGATGAAATTTTTCACATACTATTCATACAATTTTAAAAATTTAAATTTTTTTTAAGAAAAATTGGAAAATTTTAAAATTCTCCTTTTGTAATTATTAAATTTTTAACTTGAAATTTTTTTGTAATATTTTTATAGATGTTATAAACAACTTTAGGGATCGATTTTACAATAACTTAATTCTTTTTTGAGAAAAAAAATAAAATGTTGATACACATGCTAAAAATCAACGAAAAAGCCAATATCTCTTACATTTTAATTTTTTTTAAAAAAATTATTCAGTTTACAGCAAAATGAATCCCTGATTTTGTTACATGCTGTATATGCAAAACACAGGAAAAAATGGAAGTGATTGGTAAATATTTGTGGAAGGAATAGCATTTTGAATGCACTAATGTTTCGAAAAACACTAACTGAGAAAAACCCCTTTAAAGTTTATAATTCTGAAAAAAAAAATTATAATAAGCTTAAATAAACTTAAAATACAACTTTAAGATATTAGTTATATATTTTTCTTGAAAATAAAATTGCATTTTCGTATTTTTTCAACCCATACATTTTTATAAATGATCATTTTTAAGAAGGTATTAATTGCACAAGAAAATTCTAGAAAAATGTTTAAAAAATTTTTTTTCTGTCACGACAGAAAGTTTAGTTTTTTTCTTCACATAATATTGAAATATTACATTTGTATGAAAAACATATTAGGAATAAGACCTGAAATTATTAATATAAAATGGCTTAATTCAGAAATTTTACATGCACACATTTCACAAAGAAGAAATATTACATTATTGCGTTGCCTCGAAAATATTCTGCTTTATATATTACACATTCTTTTTTTATAGTTATTATTTCTCTTTATAAAATAGACTTTTTTTTATCATAACGCTTTTTTAAAAAGGGGCGTGACCGAATTGCCTAATTTGTTTCACAAATGAAGTTTTCTTCAACTTCTCTAACTTTCCGACTTGCACAAATGATACATCATTTGAAAGATAATAATGCAAAGAATAAGATTAAATAAAAATTTAAAAAACGATAGGTCGGTCATTTTTGGGGTACCAAGTCCCTTAATTTTATAACTAATATTAGAATGTTGATAATATTTGAAAACTATTAACTTTTAGACAGGCATCTTTCTTAATAAAAAATGAACACAATTATTTATTTTTCCTTAAATTGAATACATTCAAAAATTTTAGTAAAACTGTCATCGGGATGTGTTTGAAGGAATTACTGGTTAAAACACGGAAGTTTTATTTTAGACTTGTTATTACATGATCCAAGCCCTCTATCTAACCGCATATACTAATGAATGAAAAAGGATCATTAGTTAAGCATAGAGGAAAACAACCGAACTTGTAGGAGATGATGTGTTCGCGGGTAATTCACGATATGAATGTAAACACCACATATACGTTTATTTACATAGCGGGGGTCATGCTATTGTTGGATAGTATCCACACCCTCTGGGCAAACAACGACACGTGCTTACACACTTTTCGACACGCTGACTTACACGTGATTTGTCCATTAACTTGCTGTCAGCGTTACAGATATCTAATTCACATGCAAGGTTCCCAAAACTCTAACGGTAACTAAAACATAATTATTCTGGATTCGTTTCCACAGACACTTTATGATTGAGAACCCATGAAATACAGTAATTCCCCGAACTGTGTGATAACCGCATAAGTCGATTTCACGAAAGTCGGGATTTAATTTTACATGTAAATACATATAAATTATTTTTAGCTGAGGCCGAAGCCAAGAAGAAATTAATAATTTAGAAAAAAATGTTTAAGGTATCCGACTACGTTCGGAACCGTGATTTTGCAAAAGCGTGTAAATGGATAATATTTATGATATTTAGTGTCACTTAGATTAGAATACACGTATAAAATTGTTTTAAGGACATTATGACAAAAAAAATTATTTAAATACAATATTTTGGCAAAAATTAACTTAGAATAATCTTTTTTCCAAATGTTCTCTTTTTGTAAAAAATGCTTCTATTGTATTAATATTTTGCCTGTATTCAGCTCAGACCTCTGTACAGAGGCTTAACTAGAATTTTTGAAGTGCATAACATGGAAGTCGGTTTATCCATGTTTTACGAAAACAGAAGGGAGAAATTTTAAGAAAATACACCGATAATTATTTCAAATGGTTGTAACTCTGAAAACAATGTGAATTTTTCCAAAATCATAGTTGAGCCTATGCACAGAGGTCTGAGCTATATACAGGCAAAATATTAATACAATAGAAGCATTTTTTACAAAAGGAGAACATTTGGAAAAATATTATTCTAAGTTAATTTTTTGCCAAAATATTGTATTTAAATAATTTGTTTTTGTCATAATGTCCTTAAAACAATTTTATACATACATTCTAATCTAAGTGACACTAAATATCATAAATATTATACATTTATGCGCTTTTTTAAAATCATGGTTCCGAACGTAGTCGGATACCTTAATAAATTCTTAGATAACACAAATACAAAATCGGTGACCAAAGTTAATTTGAAGTAGATGGTTTCATAAAATCTAACAAAATATTCAGGATACTCAAAGATTATTTTTCCCTCCCGTAAAATTTTCTCGTAGCATGCTAATATATATATATATATATATATATATATATATATATATATATATATATATATATATATATATATATTATTTCTTGTTTTGTTTGAAAAAATACGCTCTTCCTTGGAGAATACATTTTCTAAAATTTGTAACCCTTTTTCAAATAAAATGAGGCCTGTCAAATTACCAGCCGTCGTTCAATCTTCTGACTGAATTGAGTCTACAGACTCAAGTTCTTCAATGTCTTGCTCTTTCTCATGCATTTCTATGAGTTCATCAATTGTCAGCTCCTGATTTTGGGAATCCAGCAGTCCTTGAACGTCATCATTATCCACTTCTGAATTTATTTGCATGGCAACATCGACAACTTCTTTAACTAAATTATCGATTTCAATAGGCTCTGACAATGATTCCACCTGAGTTTTAATGATGGTAAAAAAGAAGACGAGTCGACGAGATTTGAAAATTGCGTAACTCCGAATTCACGTAAGTCGGGCTAGAGTAAGTCGCGCGCGAGAGAGAGGTATGACAGTATTTGAAATACAGTTTTTTTCCCCGTGATTTATGTAAGGGGACTCAGTAACCAGTAAATTTTTTTAATTTATATATTTATATGAAAATATTTACATGTACCCTATTTGAACATATATGAAATATACATTTCACACACAGAAGGAAAACAAAAATCATAAGCAAACTATTATTTTATATTTCTTAAAAATATTTCAATATTGTAAAACTTTACTTTTACAAGTTTTAATATTTTTGAATTATTTTTTTTTCTAATTTACTAAAAAAGTGTTTCTCACAGTGTAAGGGCTCCCCCCTCGGGTGCCCTTCTCGTAGATTATCAGCGTGAGCTAGAGGTGTAGGAATAAATGAAGAACTAGAAGTGTCCATGATCTTAATATGATTTTATTGAGATCTTAACTTATACCAATAACAGATTAGATAATAATATGATATGTGAGAGAATCTACGGTGGCTAAACACACAATATAGATTATACCGAAATAACGTAACCCGGACCACTATCAATAACTAACTCGCCTAAGCTCATTTCCAATGCGATCACAGATCCGAATATTCAAATGTGGTCACTCCTACCTTTATTGTCCAACGAAGTATTACTCTATCTGATCCTAGTTGAAATTGCGGTTCACTGGCATGCAATGGTATGCACCTTGACTAAGGGCTCTCTGTATCGGGTGACCTCTCTTGACTGTCACCTAATTTTGCGAAATATTCTTCACACTAGCCACACGCGCTAACATAACATTCTTCAAATGCCCCCAGCTTACTCTAAACTTCTGTTATTTAAAGCTTCCTAATTTGCATCTTTCCTTCACGCTTTACTTCTTGGGTTGGTTGGAAAAGAGTTGTCATTCATTCTGGCCCTAAAGAACCCAAAAGGATATGTTAATGAAAAAACGCGTGAGCCCGTCACAACAGTTCTGTGTATGGGATTGGAATTACGAGTGATGTTTTATTTTTACAATTGTTTCAGTGTCGGACTCTATAAAAAACAGCTACATTTAACATTGACTATTTTTTTAAAAAATAACCATTTACTTAATTCCCTTATTCCATGAACAGAATCATTAAAAATACTATACAAAATAATCAGAAAATGTTTCTATTTTTAATATTAGAATAAAAAAAAAGCCTTGACATTTTAAACTTACGATTATCATGAACAATAACAAACCTGAGAAAACGTACTTTTTTAGTTTCAGTTTTTACTTTGACTTACTGCTAAAAGAAGTTAAATAACTGGCTAAATAATGTAGCCAGAGCTACGAAATTTTGTACACATATTTAGAAAAGTCACACAGTTAAAATGAGGTAAGAAAAAAAGCCCAGTGGTAGAGTGGTAGTGCATCCCGCTTGCCCGCCACAGGTCCGGGGTTTATATCCCGGACTGGACCAGGACAACTCATCCTTTCAGTGGGTCGATACATGAGTGCCAAGCTTGCTTGGGAACTGAACACTGGGGATTTCACGTCAGACTGACTACTTGACCGAAACATCTACACATGCACCCCAGCGCCTAAGGTCACATTAGCTGAGATAGACATGATAGGCCTTGGCCCTCTTGGGCTTTTGCACCACTGAGTACAGTTCTATTAAGAAGAAAAAATTTAATTGCCTTGTTCATTTTTAGTTCAATGTGTCCCTATAATTATTTAAAGAATTTAATAGATTTAACAAATAATAATACAAAAAAAATCAGGTAAAAACTATGAATTATTAAATTTTGATGGGCATAAAATTTTTCATTTAGGTAGTATTTGAGCATCTTATATATTTAATTAGAATTTGTAAAAAAAATTTTAAAAAATATATAGTTTTTAAGTAATAATAATTATTAAATTTGTTTAAAATATTTGTTTTTTATAAGTATGAATAGTTAAGTTTAGGTAAAAAAAATGAGGAACTTACTAACTATAATTGACTAAGTTAAAATCAATCTGGAAAATATATGTGACTTTTTTTATAAAAATTACTTCTCGCCGTTTTATTACAAAGAAGTCAATTTCTATTAAAAATTGTATAATTTAGACGCGCGGGTGTTTTTTACAATTTCTTTCGAAATAGTTTTTATACGCTTCCTTAAAAAAATCATTTTTTAACAAATTTAAAATTTTCACTTAATTTAACAAACATGTTTAAAATTCTCAGGTTAAATGCTTTAAAATTTCAATCCTAGTAAACAACTTTTTCCTCGTTTAGAAATGTTTTTAAAGAAACATCTCAACCCTGATTATAATTGAAACCAACTGTTCAAATAACATAAAAAACAGAAATTTATTTCTACATTCCTTTAAGCATTCAGTTAATTTTTTAATTAGTGTAACTAGCAAAGTTTCTTAATTATATTTAAGTTTTTTCTGCAAACGTTAAAGAAAACACATGAAAAGATAAAAATGAAAAAGAAGAATTCCGTCGAAAAGAAAAAGAAAAGTATTTAATCCTCGTAACTATTTTTTAAAAGTCTCTTTTTCAGTATTTGATCAGTTAATTTTTTTCTAAACTCTTAATTTTTCTGTTTTTAACGCGTAGTTTTTAAGTTATTCCGAATTTCGTATTAAATTGTCAGTTGAGTACGTTTTTCTTATAAAAATATATTACTCTTAAAAGGATTAATAGTGCATCTATTTTTTGGAAATAAATCTTGTTTACTACGCATGTTATTTTAAAAGTCTAGCGAAGTAGACACATTCTTGGATTTTTTGTTTTGTTTTATTTTATATACGTTTAGTATTATATTTTGTAGAAAAACCTTTTCTTAAGAAAGTTAGATAATTTTTTTTTCCTGAAAAGTATATTTAAAAGTACTCTTTTCATGAAAAATACAATAAATGCTTCGGTTTAACTGTTTACAAGTGCAGTAAGACCCCGCTTAACGCTGTATCGCGCGATTTAACGCTCTTTTATTTTAATCGTGGGATTCCCCGAAATTGCACGCATCATTAGGCTTCCCGATATTCGAAGCAGTTTATCTGCGTTCTTTTTCCTGTGGTGTTATACAAAACGTATTTTTATCGTTTCAAACATTTGTTAACGTTATTGTAAGTATAAATTTATGTAATATAACGATTGCTATAGTGACAAATATTATGATTTTTATTTTTTATCATAGGTGATAATAAAAAACACGAAAATAGAGCAACAAGAAAAAGAATTTTCACTTGAAACTAAAATGCAAGTCATTAGAAGATTAGATACTGGTGAACGTCAATTTTAAATTGGTGCTGCATTGAATTTGGCAACTTCAACAGTAAGGACCATTCTTAAGAATAAAGAAAAAATACTGTCATCGGCAACTGCGACAAGCTCTGCAACTAGAATTACCCGTTCTATAGAAATAATAAAATAGAGGAAATGGAAAAACGATTTTCTGTATGGACTGCGACGAAATTGAACGCAATATGCCATTAAACTAAGACATAGAATTGTATTTATTTTTATTTGTATATTCGTATATTATATTTCTATATTTGAAATATAATAATAGAAGAAATAAGAAATAAATTTTTGTTTTATTGTTATAAAAAACTTAATTAATAAATTTAATGGTAAAATACCTGACCAATTGTCTACCTATCTTCCCCTAACCCCATTAAGTACATGATGAGATAACCTCGCGTTTAACGTTATTTCATATTACGCTCTACTTTGATGGAACGTATACTCCGCGTTAAGCGGGTTCTTACTGTATATAAAAAAATTATAAATATAGTAGTAATTGTGCATTTAAAATTTTATTTTTGTAAACATACTGACTTAGAATTTTATTTATTTTTATATGTATATTCATTTATTATGTTTCCATATTTGAAGGAAATACAATTTTGTTTTATTGTTATAAAACACATAATTAATAAATTTAGTGGTAAAATACCTCTGACCAAATTTCTACCTATCATCTTCACCCAACCCCATTATTTACATGATGAGATAACCTCGTTTAACGCTGTTTCATATTACGCTCTACTTTGATGGAACGTATACCTCGCTTTAAGCGGGGTCTTACTGTAATTTTTTATTATAAACTGTGTTTCAATTTTCCATATTTTTTAATGGATATACAAATTACAAAACGATATTAGTAAATTAAAAGGTATAGATCAGAAATGGTGAACCAATGGCACGCGTGCCATTGATGGCAAGCGACACAATATTTTTAGCACGCCAGTGATCAAAATGGTATGCATTTTATTTGAAAGTTTACTATGAAGTATTACGAAGAAACGCGAGTGATCGGCCGCGAAGAGCACACTCTTTTGTTATTGTCTTGCCTTAGTTATGTAGTAGACTATACAATTTCTTATATAATGTCAAGTTTGTCTACGCAGAGGATAGTCAATTTCATTGATACAACTGTACTTTAAAGTTTATCTGCGTTATATTTACGATTTTTAACTTTTATTTAACATGGCTATATAGTTCAGCAAAAGGACAAAAAAATGCAAGATAGTAAGTGTAACAGAGAATTTCAAATTTAGTGGATCGAGGAACATGGAATTATTAGTAAAGGCGACTGATGTGTGTTTTATGTTCTGGAATATTGGTCCGTAAAACGATATTTTGAAACAAATCACAAACCCTCTTTGCACAAAGACTGAACCACAGCAAAAATAATTAATTGCTTAGAAGCCGTTTGGCAGATGACTTAAACTCAGCATGTATTCTACTAAAAGTAACATCTTACAATCCTAATATAAGTTATTTCTCATCCAATCTGCAACAACAAACTTACACTAATGTTACTCTTTAATTTGAATTACACGTATAACTAAAACATTTATAACTATACAGCGAAAAGGGTATTTTTTCGTAGTAAATAGAGTTTTGTGTTGATAGTATTTAGTTTTAATATTTTCCAAAAATTATTTGACAGCATGTCTATACCTCACTAAACACTTTAGAAAAAATGGCACGTTGATCTATAAAGGTTCGCCACCCCTGGTATAGATGTTGTAACACACACTCTCTTACTTAAACGCACACACACAAATTAAAACCGATAAAAGGTGATTTTTTTTTGTTCTAATGCAGCAGTAATATATAGAAGTAATACTTATATATATACCGTAAAATCCAACGTATAATGCGCACTTTTAACACAAAAAATAACATCGGAATTTAAGGATGCGTGTTATACAGCTAGTTAGCTCTACAAATAACAAAAGATGTAAGCATAAAAAAATTTTATTTCTACACAAATCGAAATATGGTTTATTTAAAAGAAATCACGTGCCCAATGAACTAAAAGTTTTGTAGCTTTAGATGCATACTATTTTTTCCAAAAGTTTGGGATAAAATCTCGAATAAATGACTTCACGACATAAGAGCATTGTGCATGTACAGATGGGTGACAAAATAATACGAACACCGCGAAAATGGCATGGCCCATTTCAAGACGCACAGCGCGCATGTCATTTTGCGTTGCAGTCCTCCGCCTAGAGGATTCGAAGGAAAGTATCAGTCGCTCAACAGCTGCAATAGGTGTTGCACGCGTCTATTGTAATTTCTGAAAACGCAATAATGACGGACCTGTCAGAGTTCGAAAAAGGTATGATTGTTGGAATGAGGTGCGCTGGTTGTTTGGTGACAAAACAGCTAATTATTTGGGGCGTGCAAATACTGTATCTGCCGTTATGACAGCATACAAGGTGCGGGAATGTGGCGTCTGGCAAGCACAACAGGGGACGGAAAAGAAAGCTTCCCGAGGGATAAAGAGTCTTAACCCGCATAGTGGCCCGAAAGCGCGATTCGCTATCCCAAATAACGTTGAGGTGAATAGTCATCTTCGTAACCCTATTTCGCAAGAACCGCCCAAAGGGAACTGCATGCTTCGAACTTGTATGGAAGAGTTGCAATTCGTAAACCTTTGGTAACGGCACGTCATGCTGGCGACGCCAGTGGTGTAGAACACACAGACGTGGACCCCACAACAGTGGCAACAAGTCATCTGGTCAGATGAATCAACGTTCTCCATTCCAGACCACCGGACGAGTTTATGTGTGGAGAACCCCCAAAAGAAGCATTTGCCCCTGAATGCATCATGCCGACTGTGAAGCATGGAGGTGGGTCCCTTATGGTATGGGGGCGATATCTTGGCGTGGTCTTGGGCCCCTTGTTACTCTGCATGGCAGGTTCGTGCCCACTTGTCGATATCCTGGGGATCAAGTGCATCCATTTGTCCAGACTTTATTTCCGGGGAATGCCCATTTTATCAAGACGACAACGCTCCTATCCACAGAGCTAAATTGTGCAAGAATGGTTTGCAGAGCATGGGGACGTAGGTCATCTTTCTTGGCCCCCCCAGTCACCTGATTTAAATATTATTGAATATTTGTGGGGATATTTGGAGTCAAAACTCCGTGCTCGATCCCCCCACCATCTACGATTTTGGCATTAGAGACCGCTCTCCACGAAGAATGGCTTCATATTCCATTAAAGTTGTTCATGACCTCTATGCGTCCATCCCACGTCGCTACAGTCTGTAATTCAGCGGGGGGTCCAACTCCTATTAAAAAAAGCTTTTCCCCTTTCATAGGTGTTCGTATTATTTTGTCACCCATGTGTACATTTCAGACTTCGTAAAAAAGGGGGTGCGCGTTATACGACGAATATACCTAAAAATTAAAAAAAGGAGCTTGAAAGTATAGAAGCGCGTTATACACTGGTACCCGTTATACGCGGGATTTTACGGTATGTTTATATTTTTTTCGTTTTTATAGTTATTTGAATAATCAAGTTCTCTCGAAGTTTTATGAATTAACGTCTTATATTTGCAGATTAATAGTTAGCTATTAATAAAAAATATATAGTAAAAATTCATATATATATCCAAGTATTATCTATATTTAATAACCTACATAGATAGCTTAAAAGTAGCCTTTAAAAACAACATATTCCAACAAGTTTTACTTTTAATCTTGGCATTATATTATAGATAAATAGACAAACATATTCTTAGTGTTACTCCTATAATTTTTTGGTATTTAAATTAATTAACTTAGATAATTATTTCGATAAAAATATTTTTTACTTATTGCTATGCTACAATCTGGGCAATATTATATAGCAATATTTTGATATTGAATCTGACAGCTTACTTATTATTCATTGATTCCTCGTGATTTTTAAGCATTTTTAATGCCTCTCTAGGTGTTACCTTTTTCATAATAGATTCAGAACTTTTATCCATTATTTTCATTAAGATTTCTTCCAGTATTTTAAACAAAAAGGGGAAAGGTTGGGGCTAGCTACAAAACAGATTAAAACCCACTTTTACATAAAATAAAAAGCTGTCCTCAGTCAGTATTATTTATATAATATTGCAAAGTCCATATTTTAAAATTTCTAATGTCTGTTTACTTATCTTTTTTTTTAATGTTCAAATCATTTCTGTCTCTCTATTAGATGTTTTTAAAAACTATAAATGTATATATATATATATATATATAACACCTCAAGCGAATAGTATTATTTATTTTAATATCTAGATTGTTCATCCCTTGGCCGAGAATGGAAGTGCATGGGGTTGATGCTGGATTGATGAGGAATCATTTTATTGCACAAGTAATCCATTTTTATTCTCCTTTAAGACATTTATAGGATTAACAACAAACACTTAACTAACAGCGATTAGCACAGTCACATAGCAGTTACAATTAGCAACAATGACGTTTCATATATTGAAGACACAGAGAGAGGGTTTCAGAGTTCTGGCTATTTATATGAGCCGGAAACGAAATTTTGGGATCCGCGTATGGAGGTTATGATTGGTGGAAAGAATCGTTTGATAATTTCTGATATAATCCTGCTTTAAAAAATGCTGGCTGTTATTTTTCTAAGAGACACGGTAAAATTTATCACGTTATGCAGGTAAGATAGTTATTATTTACGTGAGAATCCTGAAGGTCAGTACCATTAAAAATTAAATAGGTTATTCAGGATGAAGTTAGAGGGAATTATTACATATATATATACAGTGGGCCACAAAAGTGTTCATACACTTGCAATTTCTTATAAAATTTAATGTTTCCGACTAATAAAAATTAATATATTGTAATTGTAATTTTTTTATGATATCTGCAACTCATTTTAATGAAATGACATAAAAAATTTTTTTAAAAATGATAACTTTTTTTAAAATTAATTATCAAAAGCTACTAAAAAAATTTCCCAAAAAAAGTCTTCGTACACTTAACAAAAATCTCAACATTTTTAAATATTGTATTTCTTTCTTAATTTGTACTTAGTAGGATAGGTTTCAGTGTCTACAACCACTTTTAAGCATCTTGGTATAGATTTAATCAGTTTTTTATAATTTCTGAATTGATTTTCATCCATTCTTCTGTGATTATTGTTTTTACTTCATTTTTTGTGTTTATTTGTCACGTTTTCTGTTTTTTTAGATCAAAATCTCACCAAATATGTTCTACTGGGCTAAATAAAGGGGTTGAAAGGGGTTTCAAATTTTGGGGAATTTAAGAACATGGCGAAAGAGACAGTGACTTTGGTTTTATTACCCGTTAAAAATTAAGTTTCAATATCCCAAAATTTTTGGGGGGAAATTTTAAATTTTCTTTAAAATAATTAAATAGATTCATAATACCATGAAAAATCCCAAAATTTCTTAATTTGAGGGCCAATTTCACCCCAAAACCCTTCACTTACATGCTGAAGCATGGAAAAAGAAATTCTTTTTTCCCAAAAAATTCATGGGATTAAACTCCTTATTTTCATTTACAAGCTATTTAGGTTCATCGGAACCAAAAAAGTTGTTTTCTGCCATCCCAATCAATTTGCTGTCAATTTTGAATTTTCTGAAACTTAATTACCAGAATCTGGTTGGATAATAAAACATGGAAGTAGAAGTGTTCTTGCTGGGAGTTTAAATCGGCCCATAATTAGGTAATTTGGTATTTTTGTTGATATTGTGAATTATGAGCTCTATTTAAATATTTTTAAAAAGAAATTTTAAATTATCTGCCCAAAATTTGGATATTGGAAACAACTTCATTTTAAAGGATAATGACGGGTACTGCTCTCAATACGCCACTGGGGTTTCTATAATTTCCCCAAATTATGAAAAAACCTCCCAACACAAGGAG
>BMAV01014328.1:66421-125109 GCA_019973955.1 Trichonephila inaurata madagascariensis | reverse complement strand
ACAAACTTTGTGATAAACTCCCGTCCTGAAGAAAGGGAAACTAACTATCCTAATGGAGCATCATTTCATCCAATCTTGCTCCATTCTTCATTCCCGCGCTTTTTGCTTATTCTCTCTCATCCAGTCAAGAATCTCGCCATCGATTTTTCGCCAAAACCTGGCGCTCAATCTGTCAAGTAGGCAACCCCCACTAGGACATTGACCCTGAGGGTGTTCTTTTCGATAGGGTGGTCGATTTCGTGCGTCTGCCGAGGAGGATCGTACACAGAACGTCGGATGGACGTCGGACGAACGGCAGCCCCTCCTCAAACGTCTGCTCGATCAGACTCCTGATTTTCAGGTGAGTGACGTTCCTCTTCCTCTCACTCCCTTGTACGCCAATTGGGTTACTGGGATGATGTGCTCTTGCGCCTCCTTTCCCTATCTCCTTCTTCTCGTTATCTTTGGGATGCTTCTGCTGGAAACATTCCTTTTGTTAGGAAAAGTATCGTAAAAGGAATAACATGGTTAAGACTCCGGATAAGGATTTTTAATAGTTTTGTGCTATGAAAGGACAAAATGAGACGGTTTAAAGATTAGTTAAAATTATAATTCGTCACTCTACAGCCTTAAAAAAAATTTTTCCTTATGTTATTTCATAGTGTTTTTCATAAATACATTAAAGAAAGATTATTATTTTTATGTGTTGTGATTTTCCCGAAATTTTTTAAAAATACTTATTTTGATGGGATAATGAGAAATGTTTTTAAGATAACCTGTCTCCGAAAAAATATTGGTGTTTAAAATAAATAATCTAAGATAAGTCATACTCTTATAACTTCATATCATAATGATAATTTAGCAATATTTCAGAACTGTATTTAAGAATATCTTTTTGTTTTATTTTATAATACATCAGCTTCAAATAAAACACGTTTTGGAAATATTAAAATGTATAGGAGAAAGAAAACTGACAATGTAAAGGATTCAATGGAACTACAAAATAAAATAAAAATGTATATTATTCCAAATCTTGTTTTTTAATTACATTTTCTTTTTATACAGTTTTTTAATTTATTTGTGGGTCCGAATTCGTTTTTCCTTTGACAAAAAGAGAAAATCCTTATTGTTGATTTCTTTTTTCAACAATTATTGAAGTTTTCAATATTTTCTAAAGTTTTTAATAAGACACGTTTTAGTTTAAATTTTCCTATAAGTTTTAAAAACAAATAATAAAAAACCGTATTTCTTAAAATGTCTTACAACTGCGTGCAAAAAGAAAAAAAAAAGATTAAGAGTTAAAATTATATATATATATATATATAGCTTATTTGTTCTTGCATGACTTTAAAAATTTATTTATTAGAGTGATATATTTTTAAAATAGAAATAATGTTAAAGAAACCCCCACGTTTTAATTAGTCATGACAATTTGTATTTAAGTGCTTATTAAAAAGATTACATAAGTTATGTTTTGTACGTATTAAGTAATATGTCTCTATAAATATTCATTACGTAGAATTAAAATTAGAGTTTTTCCAAGAAATAATTACTAAATAACCACATAACTAAAAAATTAATTAATTAATTATATATATATATATATATATATATATATAATAATTATTTAACCATCTTTTTTTTTTATTTTGATAAATCTGGCAGTTGAGCTCTATAATTACAATGTTTATTTTGAAACCACGTAACAAATTAAAAAATCGTATACATTTAGAAATTTAACTTATAAAAAGAGAATAAACATTTTCAAATTTTTTTCTAGCATTTCGAACGGCTTTTTTCTCTGAATAAAAAAAATGAGTCATCAAATAAAAAATTTCCGGAATCAGGCGAATTGTTCAAAAGGACTTATCGTACAAGTTTATGTTTACTTATATCAACACATGCAGACGTTTGCAACAATAACATTCAAAATTGTTCGTGAAAAAAATTAAAATTAATAATCATGCAAAAATTAAAATATAAAGTTAGATAACTATTGAAATATAAATTTAGATATTATTATTAATTTGTTAAAATATTTATTTATTTAAATTATTATATTTATTATCACCTGTAAATATTTAAACTATAGCATCCAAATATGAAATGTTAAATGCTCACACCTTAAATTAAAATAATAACCAAATTCCCATTAAATGGTCAGATAAAAAAAGCACTTTATTTTTTATCAATTAAACATAAATTAAAAGATTTTTTTAACATTCATTCCCGATTACTTTTTTTTCATTACATGGGTTAAAACTTTTTAAAACGATTTTATGTCCAATTACAATATATTTAATTACCTTCCTCGGTGTTTCTTATTATTAAATGAGAAACTTGAATACTTATAAAAATGAAAGAAGTTTCTATATTTTTTAATTATTTTGTTTTTCAAT
Source organism: Trichonephila inaurata madagascariensis (assembly GCA_019973955.1). Lineage (NCBI taxonomy): Eukaryota > Metazoa > Arthropoda > Arachnida > Araneae > Nephilidae > Trichonephila > Trichonephila inaurata. Next base: position 122,731 of record BMAV01014328.1, on the reverse strand, counting down.
CAAGGGAATTAACGTTTTGGGTGTAAAGAAAATAAAGTAAGAATACTAAATAATCATATCAACCTTATAACAGTTCTATAATCTTATTTATTAAAATAATTAACAATTATTAAATAACTTGTATGTATTTTAAATTAATATTAATTTTTGATGAGCATTTTTATATGTTTTGCAATGAATTTAATTTTCATGAAGTACAAAACAACATTTTAAACATTTGGAATCTTTTATATTATCACAATATTTTTGAATTTATTGAAAAAAAAAGCTATAAACCTTCCTAATTAAAATAGAAGTATTATAATTTTGTTTTTGAAAGACAAAACAACGTCAATTTAAGTTAAAATATATAAATAAATAAGAGATAATAATATTTAATATATTAATGAATTCAAACAATATGAGCATATAAACGGAAATGAAATTTAAAAAAAAAACCTGTTTATGAACTGAACCCTGAACTTATATTTTATTAAGTTCTTTATAATATTAGTTAATAGAACTTTCAATCTTGTATATAATGTTTTATTATTAAAATAAAAAAATGAATATGTGTTCACGTGGAAAATATGCCCTATTTCTATCAAAATATTTTCAAAATAAAAACGGAACTAGGTTTCAATAAAACTAATTTGGTTTTCTTATGTTTTAAACTAAAAATGTACTATTTCCGTTTGTACAACAATTTATGCGATAGATAATTTATTTTAAAGATGAGCGAGAAACTCATTTTTCTAGACCAGTAGTCGGTAGACCATAGCTCTTCAGACTTCTGCCCCTAAACAGTATTAAAAAATAATTATACCCCTTAAAATTATAGTTTACCTTCCTCTTTTTCATTTGCAATTATCTATTGAAAATACGTGTAACTATATTTTACCTGAGAAAAATCCAATTTAATTTTTCTACAGGAGTAGACAGCTATGAAACAATTGCCTAAATTAGAAACAGGAATGTGTGATACAGGGAATAGTTTGTTTGAAACATATGGCGTGATAAGAAAACTAGCATGCACTCTTCTTATAATATTCACTACATGTTCATGCGAACAATCTTTTCTATGAATCAAATAAAAGTAATCGAAGAAGCAATTTAAGGAATCCGACTACGTTCGGAACCGTGATTTTGCAAAACCGTATAAATGGATAATATTTATGATATTTAGTGTCAATTAAATCAGAAAATATATATAAAATTGTTTTCAGAATATTATTACAATAAAAAATTATTTAAGTACAATATTTTGACAAAAAATGAACATAGAATGACCCATTTTCAAAATATTCTCCTTTTGCGAAAAATGCTCCTATTATAATAATATTTTGCATGTATATAGATCAGACCTCTGTACAGAGGCTCAACTAGAGAATTTTTGAAATATATAACTTAGAAGTGGGTTTATCCATGTTTTACGACAACAGAGGGGAGAAATTTTAAGAAAAAAATGCCAATCATTATTTCAATTGGTTGTAACTCTGAAAATAATGTGAATTTTTCAAAAATCATAGCTGAGCGTCTGTACAAAGGTCTGAGATATATACAGGCAAAATATTATTATAATAGAAGCATTTTTCATAAAAGGAGAACATTTTGAAAAAAGGTTATTCTAAGCTAATTTTTTGCCGAAATATGGTATTTAAATAATTTTTTTTGTCAAAATGTCCTTAAAACAATTTTACACATGTATTCTAATCTAAGTGACACTAAATATCATGAAAATTATTCATTTATGTGCCTTTTTAAAATCACGGTTCCGAATGTAGTCGGATACCTTAAGCGATAATTTACAATTATGCTTAAAATTGAAAACAACCTGCTATTTGATAGACATAATAAAACTTTAAAAGCAATGCCAGACTACTACGTTATATAGTATAACCAAATACATGTTTATGTACCTAAGGAATTTTGACTGAGGAGATCTAAATTAGTTGATTAAAAAGGGAAAGTTTATTGCTAATGTTATATTTATATGAAAATGAGATAGGTTAGGTATTCGCCTAATAAAAATTCCAAAACTTTATTATATAAGAATGATAAAAGTTCATTTTAATTATTAGTGCAAGTAAATTATTATTGGTGCGGAAAGTTTTTCACACGGTTTGAAAAGTCTAATTCCTTACATTATAATATAATATTTTGACATTGGTGGCTCTTATGTTGAACCATCGAAATAAAGTACCTTATTTTTAAAGGAATAGTAAATTTTATACTGTGTGTAAAACTATTTAAATAGCATAAAAAATATTAATTTGAGTACAACAGTCTTAATTGTACTGATGTGCATGGGTATGCATATAAATGGCTCTCTGATACCTTCGTTTCCTTGGTTTTCTGACTATTTGACTCTTCTCTCTCGAAAATCTTCTGTTCCCCTGTTCTAAACCCATACGCTCGACCAGAGATTATGACTATTAACCTTTTAACTGTCCTGCACGAGATTATCTCGGGCACGGTACTAGTGCTCCAAAGCGTTAAGCTCGAGTATTTATACGGGTAATTTGTTTTTAAGTTCATCTTTTCGTTATATCGGGAGAAGTTTATATCGGCTTCACCTCTTTGCCAAATCTAAATCTATAGCGGGAAAAGTTAATTTTTAACTCAATTCAAAAGATAGCGTTTGTTGAGCAGTATTCATGATACCTCCATGATCTAAGCAAAAATGAAGATATACTCAAGGCAAAGATTGCTTTTGACTACAATCTAACTATGGCTGGTGTAAATCGCTGTAATCAGGAAATATCCCTTTATACGCGATAATCCAAAAATGCCAGAAAAATTATTATAAAAATATATTTTTACATATACTAGAAAAGGTATTCCGGAACTCATTTTTGTTCAATAAAAATATAGTGTGGAAACGTGTCATTTTTAGAATTCTGAATCCAAGTAGTAGAAGAGCTTTTAAATAAATATGACGATATGATGATAAATATACAGCAGTCTTAGTGGAAAACATTTTGTATCCCATATTCCTCCTATTCTTGCGAATGTGCCTACAAGACAGTGCATAGTTTGTTGTTCAAAAAAGGATGCAAATAGAAAAAAAAAAAAAAAAAGAGAAAGGAAACACGATTCTGTTGTAATGATTGCGGAGTTGATTTGTGCTTAAATAAGTGTTTCCAATTATACCACTGAAAACTGAATTACTAAACTACCAACAACTATTCATTCTTATTTTTTTTAAAAAAAATAATAATGCTCCACTAGAAACGAATTTTACTACTGCCATGTTGTGTGGTAGCTACCGAAAGCGAATACGCAGTTGCTACAAAACTTACAAGTTTTTATGCGTGTAATTTTTAACTATTAAGTATATTTTATTTTGTACTAAACATTTTATTTTTGCAATAAAAAAATTTGACAATTTATGTACTCAAATCATCAAAATAACTTAACTGTTAAAGAGTTAATAACCTTCTCCAATGTTTCAGAGAATTGAAGTTGGGAATGAACTTATATAGGAAAATCGATGTTTAATATTAAGCAGATAATTATTTAATTAAAATTCAGTTTTGAAAAAATAATTGTTAATTGATTGATGGACTTTTATATATTTCAGGAAAAAAATTAAAAATTACGTCCTTTTTTTCATTTTCTTTCACACATTCACGATGGTAAGATTATCATTATATTATCCCGTCACCTTTCAAGGTAACTTTAAAGAATTCATTGTTGTATTGTTAAGGATATTGATGAAACTACCTTTATTATTTAAAGCATGGCTGGTATACAATAGGAACTTAAAAATAAAAATTTCAGATAGATAGATTATAAGATGCAACAAAATATTTATTTCAGAATATTTGAACTCCTGATAATAATTAAATAGAATGGAATTATAATTCTCTCAGCAAAAATAATTCGAAAATCCATTTGACAAAAGACAAACACAAGCGACAAATGATATTAATAAATCTAATTTATTATTTAAAAACATATTAAAATGTATCTTGTCTACACGATGCAATTTTACCTATTTGGATCTTAAATACTCCTAGAAACTGAAGAAATGCCTCATTAAATAGCGAATTATCAATAATTTTTAAATTTTGATCTCTAAGTTGTATTGAACTGAGCTTCTATATAAAAGCTAATACAGTTTGATTTAGATATTCTTGTAATGAAAACTCTAATGGTGTTTGATATCTTCTGAACATTACATTTTTAATTTATTTAAATCAATGCTCCTAATTGCCTATTTAGTCTGAGTTAAAGAGAGTTACTTAACTTAGTCAATACGTCTCGTAATTGTAAGCTATCATAAGTTAATCGAGAGGACAACTGCAGTCCACTTTCTCTGTACTCATAACACCAATATAAGTGATTTAATTAAAAGTAAGGTAATTCGGGGGAAGGCGCCACAGTTTAGGATTTTTCGATTAGTACATTGAAAATTGAAATGACAAGACCATGAAAAAAATACATCTTATTTGTCAATATTTAACTGTTCATATATATAAGTTAATTCTCTCCTTAGTATGAAAATAAATAAGAAATGTATTGCTAAAGAAATTTACTTAATTGGGGCATCTTCCCCCATATAGGGGAGAAAATGCCACCAGTCATGGAGTAAGATGCAACACCACCACAGTAAATAAAAGAATAAGGGAAACATTGAAAAATTAAATATGAAGTAATAATAACTATTCATAGAAAAAAAATTAAATTCTTTCTTAATTAGCTTGATAAAAACGAATTTTTCAGCATAACGGTCTACAGCAGACTGAAGTAGTAGTCGACTTCAGATCTGCACATCCTTGTCCTATGGAAATCCCTTGTGTCCTCATCACAGCCTAATTATTTATTGTAGTTGTATTTTATACGATAATATACAGTGTTATAAAATGAAGAAAATTTTTAAAGTTCATTTCATTTATTTCTGAACCATATGGCATGTTCCCTCAAATATTGAAGGGAAATACCATACACGCTTATTTCCTTATTGCTGCAGTTTTATGGCCGTTTCTACATGCATCGTATGTGTAACATAATACGTAACTCACTTATATTGCTAACATCTTATTTAAAATAACAAATATGCTTATAGACATTAAATATGAGGAACGGAATATTATGAAAGTTGTACTCACCACTTTAAATGTTTAAAAGATCGAAAAATAAGGCCGATGAAAGACGTTGAATTCAAATAAATTCACAAGCCACATTCAATGTCGGACCAGATTCTTCACACAAGTGGCTCAAAATTACCATCTATCGACGCATAAATGTACAATTAACAAACTGGCATCTTTTCCCAACTGGCATCTCCCCCCGAATCACTTTATATTTAAGTGTAATATTTTTTGCACGACGAGAATTTCCCATTGATCCTTTCAGTTAAGCTATTACGGTGCTAATGTTATATTTAATTAATGATATCGTTTAGTAGGCCAACAAATGATTTACTAAATTCGATTAACTGATCATGCTTAAGCAGTAGTTTTTATTATTTTTTTCAATGGTTTAAGTATTTCGAAGTCCTTGGAGAGATCTATAAGTAGAAGATTCTTTTCTTTTAAAATAGAGATGAGATAATATTTTGGTTGATAAAACTACAAAAACGAAATTTTGACGACATTAATAATTTCATAAAGTATAATTTCATTCAAACACGCAAGAATTATTATACATAAAATCTAAAGATGAATCTAATAATCAAAGTACAAAATGGAAAATTCTGAATTAGTTATCAGTAGAAAAGCTATTAGACTGGAGGCCAAGCGCGAGTGAAATTAAGATTAGTTAATAAAAAGTTTTTCATTCATCTAAATTAACTGAATAGAGTGAAATAAGAAAACATGAAGTTTTGAAAGTGGAATGTATCATTTAGTTCGTTTGCAATGAATATTTTTCACATTTGAGGAAAATTCATTCATTTGATTAGTAATGTTACGCCATTACGCCTAATATACGCCATTCATAAAACATGAATGACTATGAATACTACTCACGACATACGATATCTTTACGATGATGTACACAATTATAATAAATATTTGAAATTTAAATGATGTTTAGAATTAAAATGGATCTAATTATTAATCAGGTTGTGGTATCCCGATTTTTGAGAAAATTCAATTAAACTGTAATCTATTATATTATTTTATCCATAAACAGCTTAGTAACGTTAAAAACTACAGGTAATGATGAAAAGATTCTTCTTTTTTTTTAAGCTTAAATGGTTTGGATCAGAATATGTGCCGCACAAAAGAGAAAAAAACGCAGGAGAACATCATCAAATGACCAACGAACTGGCAAATGACCGTAATTTAACGCCAAAGCAGGAATAAAACATCCTCGTTGAGCATCCAAAAACTATATACGGTTCAAAAAATTATTTAAATCAGCTTGCGTCACTGAATTGAGATTGATGCTTTTGTACAAAAGAAATAAGCCCTCAGTGTTACAAAACTGTAACCTGGACCATTTTTTTTTTACATCGTCCGATTGAATTTGATAGCGTAATTTCCGTTTTCAGGATTCGTAGGCCAAGCGCTGATGCGAGAAGAGTTCGTCGCGTTCAGGTCATTGAAGAAAACCAAACAATGAATTCTTTTTCCGTGTCTTTTGGAAAACGTTTTATGAACACAAGTTCAGTGTACTCTTCTTACAATTCGGAAAAAAAAGTTTTTATAATGGGAACATACAAGTAGCTGATTAAAAAAAAATGTTTATTAAAAGAGACATTCAAGGAATTTGTATACCTGATTTCATTATCAACATTCATGGGAATTTAACTTAAAGTACACATCAAAAAACATTCTTTTTAAAGAAAATATTCAAAAGAATTCGCATGCTTGATTTCTTAGTCACTATTTATAAATTCTCAGGGTAAGGAAATTTCCATTTTGTCTTTTTTTCTTAATGGGTTTTTTTTAACTGATGTAAGCATTTCAAAATAAACAAGAATCATCAGAAGTATTCTAATTTGTAGAAATAGAACTAGAAGTGGAAATATTTCTCTCTTGTTTTACGAAAAAAAATATTAATCAACGATTTTATTTTGAGAAGATTATTTGCTCTGAACTTTCTTAAGAAGTATACAAGAATTTTTGTATGAAAGAATACATTATACCAATTTACGTGTTAGTATTTCTCTTCGATGTCCTTCCTTTCAAGTATTTCTTTTTGGGTCGTAGTAGCCGTGTAGTCATGGTTACAAATTCGTGGCCGGCATTGTCAAGTAGCGAGTTTGTATCCTAGTGCCACTGTAACTATCTCAGGTGTCGTCCTCGTCACTGGATCATAGTTCAAAATTACGAGGTCGTCGTTAATAGCCTCGTATTGCTTAAAAGTGCGACATATTAAAAATCATTCAGGTATTTTTGATACTATTCCTAAGTTCTTAAGACCCGGCCCGTACGTTCGTGCTGGAACACTTCACGTTTCAGGGGAACAGCATTTTTTTTACAGTGTCATTGAGGTCAGTATAGTGTTAATAATCAAAAGAATGTAATATTTAAAAATAAAAATATTTCGGGTCTTAAAGGCATAAGAATGTCTAACCCGCACAATCATGCAGTCTGGGTCTTAAAAATTATATATTATTCTTGCGCATATTATTATGATATTCTTGTAAATTATACTTCTTTGTTTATTAGTTTTAAATAAGGAAATTTAGCTTTTAAATTATTATTATTTTTCTTTATAATTTTATTTTATATGAGATTCATAGGAAATCCAATAATGCCTAATATGTCTGCTTTTAAATTTGTTTTCTTATTTTGTACTGTTTTTCTTTTTTTACACATTGGAGGATTCAGTCAAAAAATTTTCAAACCATCTCATTCTAGAGCTTAGTCTTTTCTTTTTATGTTGACTTTGAACCATTGCTCCTAATCCACATTATGGGAGTAATGCTAAGACAATAAAAATAAGATACCTTGAAATATTTCTTTAAATCAATACATATGAAGTCAGAGTAATAAATGCTGTTGGTAAAAAAGAAATGTTGATCAGAAGTTGAGAGACGAGTAATTAATATAAAATAATAATCTAAAATACTGTTAAAGAAAGCTTACAAAAATCCTAAGGAACACGAGAAATAGTTGTAAAATAATAGAAAAAAAAGCACATGTAACTGGTTTTATAACTTAAAAATTATAACATTAATCAGATTATGTGATAATCCTATATTTTTCTTTGCATTGTTGTAGATCAAAATCATAAAAAGAAATTAAAAATTGTAGCCTTAATCGGATTATGTAATAATTCTATATCTTTCTTTGCATTGTTGCAGATCAAAATCATAAAAAGAAATTAAAAATTGTAACCTCAATCAGATTATGTAATAATTCTATATTTTTTACACTGTTGTAGATCAAAATCATTGAAAGTTTTTCAGAGATCTTTGGCTGATAGAAGCTGAGCTTTACAAAATTCTTGCATCCTTGATAACCTTCTTTTAATTCACCGATTCCAAAATTACAAATATATGTATATGTATATACCCCTCTAAAAATTTATTAAAAAATTCTTAAAAATACAAGACTAGTCTAAAAATAGTTAAAATATCTTAACAAATGCAATCTCAAAAATTCTTTTCTTAATTTGCTTAAAACAGTGGAAGCAAGTAATTTTCTATATTTAGAATCATTTCTTGCGCACAAGTTATGTCTGTATCTATTGTATGAAAATTAAAAGGTGACATGTCATCAAAATCCGAAAGTTAAACATGAATAAGCGCTCTTTAAAATTATTTTAACCACATTTGAAAAAAAAAATATGCCAGCCTCTTATTTTTTAATCTTTACAAAAGTTTTAATGTCATATCTTACACCAAATCTACTTACTTATAAATTTGTATCAAATTTTATAATCTTTGAATATCAAAATACTATTGATAATCTAAAATATTAAGAGGAATGTTAATCACTATATATCGGTATACCTGAATGTAAGTGAATTCAATTTTAAAAGAAATTACTTTTCAATATCCGCGAAGACAAGGAAGCAAGCTCTCTTATGGTTTGACATAATAGTAACGAAATAACGTGGAGACCTAAAAGAAGCTATTCCTTTAACGAAATTAAGAGACTTGATAGGACTGTCAATACTAAAAACTCATTTATCAATTAAGTACCGTAAAATCCGGCTTATAACGCGCACCTATACTTTCAAGCTGCATTTTCTGGTTTTTAGGTATATTCGCCGAATAACGCGCACCCACTTTTTACAAAGAATCCTGAAATGTAAGTATACAATGCTGTTATGTTTTAAAGCCATTCATTCAAGATTTTATCTCAAAAGCTTTAGAAAAATAGTATATTTCTAGAATTACAATCCTTTAAGTTAATAAGGAATGTCATTTTTTCAAATAAACATATTTCGATATATGTTGCGTGAGATTCATTTCACTCTCTTGCCCGCTTAGAGGTGTTGGAGGAAGGGAAGAAACACTAGCGATTTTCAAAAACAATTCATTTGTTAATCTTACTAAATAGCAACACTGATTCAGTTAATTTCAACAAGAGATGTTGCATGCCCCCATTGGTCAGATGTGCTAGACCAGGTTCATGACATTGTACACTTTCAAAAAATCCAACACCAGTAAGGGATCGTCTGCTAAATCCTGCTTGGTGAGCCCTAGGCATTCAAAGAATAGTACAGTACAAGAGATGTTCTCAATACAAACAATATGTGGATTAACAGCGAGATGCACGAATTGTGAGAAGACTATCAATATCGACCCTCTTTTTACCGGATCACACAAATCTACTATCCCTCTTAACTTAACACTATAATTCAATTTTAGTGACCAATCGTCAATTTAATTCTTTCACTTATTAAATATTTGAAATACTCTATAAAAAGCTATAATACCTGATCAGTAGCAATATATTCTATTTCATCGCTTTCTTTCTCCCCTTCTCTCTAGCTAGCTTGAAAGCTTAGACTCAATAAAAGAAACTAAATTTAAATATCACGGTTTCTTTTTCAAAGGGTTGGTTGTGAATAAACGCGAATTGGTAGCCCAAAGATTTTCCAAGAGGATTAATTGAAAGTACGCGGATAGATCCGTCACAATGTAGAAGTCAAACTTTTTTTATGCTCATTTCTTTTTCTTATTTTTAGAGCTCTCATTATCATACGCGGCGTATAATGCGCGCCCTTGAATTTCGATCTTATTTTTTATGCTAAAAGTACGCAATATAAGCCGGATTTTACGGTAATTGTTTCAAAAATAGTAATTCTTTCAGTTACGATTATGATTTATTAGCATAAATTGAATTATACTTAGATAAAAAATTATAAAAGAGAATGTAAGCACATTATCCTCAGAAATTTAATCCAAAAGGATATTTCAAATGCAACAATTGATTTTGTCTTAGTTTGAAACATCTCTCAATTCTGTATTTCTTAAAAACCATTATTGCTTATTCTTATAATCGATTTATTTTTATTTTTCATTTGGAAATATTGTTAACATTGTTTGTTTTAAATATATTCCTTATCACGCACAGCAAACACAATCTTATATAAAGAAAACAATTCCAATCCTTAAAGCTCAACGTTTAGTATAATGCAGATATTTAACAAGAACTTGATATTTTACTCTTTCCAAGTCATTACATTGTATCACGTTTCCTTTCAAATCACGTACTCTTTTTTTAATGTCTATATTTATTCACCGACACTTCTATCATTTTTATCCTCAGTGATTCGTTTCACATTTTTTTTAACACCAAACGATATTATTAACGTCAAAACGAAAAAAATATTTATCACATTCGCTCTCACCCACGATCGTCGGGCCACACACCTTACTCCTTCATCCTTATCCCCTACCCCATCCCCACTCGTGATCGAGATGATCTCATAAATATATGAGAACAATTGATAGAGAAGTCACATACACTAAAACGTAACAAAGTCATCGTCGATTCACGCAAGCACCATTCATCCACTCGCACGTGAGAGGCATCCCTTTCCCCTCCTCCTCTTAATTATGTCAATGATGCATTCACTTTGACTGATGATGAGTTCTTCGCTTGGTTGTATTTTGTTTTGTCCGTGAACTGGCAGGAATGAGGAAGCGCATGTAGATGATGAGGGTTCGTTTGAAATTTAAATAAGATAGAATGTATGTATTATCGTTTATGCATTTACTCTTTATTTGATTTTTTTTCTTTCTCTCGTAAGAGTGAAGTGAAATTGATAAGTGATAGAAAATATCTTTTTTTACCCCTTGACGGAATACTGAAATAAGATTATGTATAAAATAAGGAATGAGAGGTGAAATATTTATGCATATTCAATTGGCACTGAGGCCGTAAATAATTATGATGAAATATTTGAAACTTTGACAATGGATAAAAATAGTATAGATTATATAAAAATAGGCACGAGCGTATTTTTCATGTTATTGAATAATAAAATGTAATCAATTTCATAACTTTTCATTTAATCATTAAAAGCTGTCTTTCGTTCAAAAATGACGTGAAGTGTAATGAAAGCGTCTGCATTGTTGTAAAATAAATGTTAAAATAATAGATGGCGCTGCAAGTCATCTGAGAGATATACTTTTTGTAGAATCAGTTATGTAATATTCTTCGTGCTGTAAACATGTTTTCAGTGGGTCGTCCAATAAATCAAAATGTCTAAAAAGATGGAGTGAATTACTGGAATAAGATAAAAATATAATGAATAAAATCGTCTTACTGACCACAGAATTAAGGAATCAGGAATTATAATATGCATGTCATAGCACCTGTCGACCAGCCATGTGTGTGCATTAATTCATTTATCATTATAATTATATATACTAGGGCTTCGAACCATATTTTTTCCCTTCCGGTTTAACTAAAGAAAAATGTATTGGTTCAGTTATGAATGAATAATTTTATTTTATATATATTTTTATTTGTTCTAAAAATATAATTCTATCATAAAGAAAAAATATAATTCTATCAAAATTTAAAAGATTTCATTCTTTTTTTAATTGGTAAAGTATATGAATTGATACAATTAAAAAGCATGTACGATATGAGTGGTGAGCAGAGAACGGCGAGCATTGGCATTGTTATCCATTATCAAAATCGCATTTGACAACTAGGTTCAGGATTCTGGTTTGTCTTGAACAGTCTATACAAACATCCGCGGATGACTGCATGCTGAGATGCGAAAAATATAACTCAGACTGATATATTTCTTAAAAAATCATTAATACTTATGTTCATTCAACTGGATTAAATCTCCCTTCTACAAGTAATTTCATATGAAACTGAAATAGAAAAGTACTAGTGATCAATTAAACAAAAAAAAATCGTGAGGCAATGTACGCGTAATGATGATAATAAAATGACTGACATTAAATTAGAAAATATTGATAAATTGGTTACATAACAAAATGACTGAAGATATATCGAACCGAAATAAACTGATATTTTTTTTAGGTTCAGTTCCAGTTTTCGTTCCGACAAAAATAACGGTTTTTTCCCGTTTTCGATTTTCGGTTCAGTTCCGGTTCGAAGCCCTGATATGTACTCACTAGCTTTTCTTTGCTCGCTGAGCTGGGTATTTCCTAATATTATATGATTATATATTGTTTTTAAAATTTGAGTTTTAACGTTAATCTTTCGATTGTATTGAAAAATATTCTTATAATTCTCACACCTTGATTTAAAAAGGACAGGACATGAAATTTTTAAACAGAAGAATATTTTTAAAAACCTCGCATCCCCTACCCCTCCCTTGGAAGTCGATTTCCTTTAAATTTTTCTTAGCGGATCACTTTTAGTGGAAACCTGTTCCAGCGGAACAAAAGAAATATGATTGCTAAAATTCCAGTCGGTTGATCTAATAGTTACGAAGACTTTTTGGTTAGTGAACTATATATTTATAGATGATTTATATATTTATATATCCACTATATATTTATAGATGAAAGAGTGAGATTGAATATGTGTGTTCCTCACCCACCTTTAAAGCTATTTAATGGAAGAAATATTTGTCGGTAAATTTTTATTAAACAATAATAATAATAAATAAGTTTAAGAAAATTGTATTTCTTTCATTGATGACAATAATAAAATGCTTTTTTTGTACTTTAAATGCTAAAATTTCTTCAATGCGTTATACTAAAAAGAGAATTTTAAATAGTAAAAATTGCAATAAGAAAATACATACCATTATCTTATTTTATCGTATAATATTTTTACAATAATATAAAAAAATAAATATTTACATCTTTATGCATCATTTAAATTAAAAAATTTTCAAATAAAAAATTCAATGAATGATAATTAAAAAATACATTCGAAAACGCTCTAACATGCTTTAGCTATCTTGTAAGAAATAAGATGCTTGAACAGAGTTTCAGCAAATCGTTTTATTTTTTGAAAACTTTTCCTCCATTTCATAAATTTTCTTAAAAAAACCAGGTTTTATACTAATATCAAATAAATAACTAAACAAAATCTGGTTTCGTGCATTGAAAATACGATCAATATAAATCCATATATCTTTTTACTTTCTAAGGAAACACTTTGAAGTGGCTTATTGCTTTTATTTGCTTGTAAATTCGATCAGATATTGAATTTTTTATTTGCTATTACACTTTTATCATATGTTCTGGATTTTTCAAAACTTTCAACTACCATTACCCGGATAATCATTTTTTTTAAACCGATCAGAAAGTATCACTATTTTCTTTGACACATTTATTTTTATTTTGATACTGGAACTATATAAGTGCGACCTACTGAATAAAAATTTCCACTGTTTGTAAATATGCTTGTTCAACCAAGAATAAAATCCAGAAAATGTTTTGTGTTGTATCATTCGAATTTTTGTTTTTGATTGTTCTAAATATAAGCGCAATTCGTGTTTTCTTATCTGTAAAATTTTATTTTGAATTCTTCATTTTTTACGTTCTCACGTTCGTTTTTTTACGTTTCTTGATTTTATACTTATTCTACTTTTTTAATGTTAAATTATTTGTTGTACAATATGCGTGTTGTATTATTAAACTCACAAAAATTCAAAGATTTTTTTTTCTTATTTTCATTTTGCTTAAGTTATTTTAAAATACTGTCTTTTATAATTTTTGATTTCCAAAAAATAGAATATTTCTTTGATGAACTTTTGATGTTAAAATACGGTACAAAGTTTTAAATTTGAAATATCGCACCTAATTTTTTTCCCAGTAGAAGCAGTAAGAGACCCTTATGAAATATTTTTATAAGAATGTTTATAACTTTTCTTTCATAATTAAGCAAGAAAATTAAAATTGGTATCTACAAAATGCTTGAATATTAAAAGCTGAAGATATTGGTTGATTTTCTAGGTTTTCAAATAAAAGATTTGAGCCCGTTTGAAAGAATAAATAAATAAAAAGCGATCCCAATCTTTACCTGTGTATAACACTTGAACAGGTTAAACGAAAGAGTTGTGTATATTCTATAAATTAAAAAGTGAATAATATTATGATTTCAGAGTATGTTTAAAAAGATGGTTCATTTAAATTCTGACATTAATTTTGATAGTTTTTTCAGAAGAATTATGAGACGTATAGTGTGTTGTGTGTGTTTTCCTATTTCTCATAATTTCTTTGTATTTTGTTTAGGATTAAGTAAGACAAAATCCATTTTTTTAAAATCAATGTAAAATATCTTCTTGATGACTTTTGTGATTACCATAATCACAAGGAAGTATAGCTCAAGAGAAAAATACAATAGATTTTATTCAGAATTGAAGCAAAATAAAATTAATTTACATATGAAATTATTCAATAAATGATATCTTAAGTGTTTACCACAAATTGTAACAATATGAAATATTATTGTTAACAATTATCCGATAATAAAATATTAAATATAATTACTTTTTAGGACTACGTAAATATTTTTATTTTACTAATCAATCTTAAATTTTTTCTTCTGTTATTAGAAGATTAATAAAATTAATAATAAATGTAAGAAAAGCAGCAACTAGTATTATTTTTCAATAATTTGAGTTTTGCCCCTGGTTTAATCTTCTTCGGTAGCTCAAATTTTTTTCGACCTAACCATTTTGCGTTTTTCGATACACAAAAAAAGGAAGTAGGTATAATATGAATCTGTTAATAAAATTGAAAACTAAATAAATTAGAAAAAAATTAAATTATACATATTTCTAACGTATCAGTTGAAGAAATAGTTAAGAAATATTTTTTTATTTTTAATTTATTGAAAAAATATTTTTTCGATTGTAATAAAATACTACTCGTGAAACAAAGTTTTGATGGATTATAAATATGCGCATTTTGTCACCAAAAAACTTTGTATTCCTATCTCCTTTCCACTTATGTTTCCCTTCTACCTATATTTTGAGTTACAAAAGAGAGCAAGAAAGTCTAAAGAGATATTTAAGGTGGTTCAAATTTTCTCCACATTCTAGGGTCCTATATTCACCTTAGTTACAGAGGCTTATTCATTTTTAAAGAACTTAAGTTTCTTGTTTGATTAAAATCGAATTCATGCTTTATGCATACAATTTTTAGAGTATTTGATTTTTAAAAATGATTTTAGGTATAAAATATTAGGGGGACTGAAAAGTAATGTTGTTTTTGCGCATGTCAATGCTGCTTTACCGTTTATGAGTTCATTGCGTAGTTGAAAGTCGTGCCAGAGACATTTCAAAGTTAAAGTGACTTGTTTAATTGTGAAAATCTAAACCTTAAATTTTCTTTCCCCATTTTGAGTGAAATGGCTAGCCAAATACCAGAAGAGATTCATATCCGCCATTGCATGCTTTTGGAGTTTCACACGGGTAGTAATGCAACAGTTGCTACCAAAAACACACAGTTGCAATGTTTATCCAAGTGCCTTAGATGTTCATAAATGTCAAAGGTGGTTTTCAAAGTTCAGATCCGGTAATTTCGATCTTTCCGACTCACATCGATCAGGAAGACCAACAACTTTAGACAATGACGTTATTAAGGGCGCAAGTGGAAGCAAATCCGTGTCAGACAATCAAGAAACTCTCAAATGCTATTAACCAACCTTGGTCAACCATCAAAAAGCATTTGCAGCAGATTGGTAAAACAAACAGAGCAAATGTTTGGGTTCCGCATAATCTGTCTGAAGAAAACAAAGCTAACCGATCTACGACATGCAACTTATTGCTTCAAAGGCACAATACAGAACGAACCGTTTTTTGATCGCTTGATCATTGCAGAAGAAAAATGGGTCTTGTATGATAATCCAAAATGCAAAAGACAGTGGCTCTCTTCGAAAGAACCGCCACGAAGGACTGAAGTCAGGTTTACATAAAAAAAAAGGCGCTTTTGTGTGTTTGGAGGGGTATTCGTGGAATCAAAGTGCTTAAACCTGGAGAAAATGTTAATGCAGACTTTTATTGGGAACAATTAGATCGACTAAATCAATCATTAATTGAAAAGTATCCAGCGCTTATCAATAGAAAATGCGTTATTTTGCAACACGATAGTGCAAGACCACACTGCGCAAGAAAAACGTTGGAAAAAATTAATGGATTGGGGTGGGAGGTATTGCCTCACCCACCATACTCGCCTGACATTGCGTCAACGGATTTCCATTTATTCCGTTCAATACAACACTTCACAAATAAAAAATTTCAAAATTTGGATGATATAAAAAATGCCGCCTCCAGATATTTTACTGAAAAACCAATTGATTTTTATCGATCCGGCATTGAAAATTTGCACACTAGATGGCAAAAGGTTGTTGCTAACGAGGGTGATTACATCATTGACCAAAAAGAAAAACTTGTAAAAAATTTATTTACTCGAATTTATCGTAAAAAAACGACATAATTTTCCAGTCCCCCTAATATGTTACGTTATTCAATTACCATACCAAATTCAAAATAAATAATTTTTCCTTGTTGTTCAATTGTACAAATTTCGTGCATTCAAATTACTATGAATTTTGTGTGACTGGATTCTCCATTTTATGTTTTCTTCAATGGCATTAATATTACACTTTTCGTGTGAAAGATGTTCTATAAAAATAAACAACAATTTTTCATGTTTCTTGTTTTTCAATATTTGTTTTGATGCTATTATTTTTTATGTTTATATTTCAATCATTATTTTTATATAGCTGTAGTATTGAATTATTTCAGTAGCTATGAAAATAAATTTGAAACGCGTGTTTTTATTCTGTTTTCTTTTATGAAGAATGACAAATGAACGTTTTTTGTGTTACGTCTTGTGAAAAATGATATATAGTGGAATAGAAAAATGTATAGGCATTAGATACTTAAAATTCTTTCTTTTTTGCCATTTTTCCTTAGAAAGCAAAGAATTTTAGTAGCAAAGAATTTTTGTAGTATTTATAGCTATATTTATTGCCATTTAATCTGATACTGCTTTTTATTTTTTAATCTATTACTTTTTATAGTTGATTCTTTTATTTTGTTTACTAAAGCATTTTAAAGTGCGAGATAGATTTCACTTAGTTTCAAAACATACTCCGTTTACTTGAGTTTTTCAATTTGTTCCGTAACTTTGATGCAATAGAAATCATTAAAAATCTTTTTTTAAATTTATTTTAATCTGAAAAATAAATATTTACCAAAATAAATTAATACTGAATTAAAACAGGTATTTAAAAAAAACTCATTCTAAAAAGTTTATAACCCAAATAACATAAATTATTTATTTTTATATGTAAGTAAAATGTAAATGAATAGAAAAGTGCATGTAAATAAAAAGGATATAAGAATGAAATGTCACACTAAATATAACAGTAATTTATTATTTTAGAACTTTATTGTACGGATAATTAGATTAACATTCACATAAAAGATAAATTGTTATAATAAATCTAAGAAAATCCCCTAATTTTAACAAACGGATAAAAAAAATTTGTCATAAATTTTTTTTAATATTTAAATTAAATTTTCCTTATACTTAGCTCGTAAAGTATGCAAAAATATGCATATATCTATGTTATTTCCTAAATATCGTTCATTTTAAGTCAAATACAAAGTTTTAATTCTAGTAGTGTTCCAATATGACAAAGAAGATCTAAACTAGCATCTTATGTAACTCAAAATAGGTAGAAGGGAAAAAATAGGCGGAAATAGGAGAGGAATACAATTTTCGCTAAACAAAGTCCTACTTTGTGGTAATGATCGTAGCAACCTTTGTTTTGGAGAATGACTTGAATGTCAAACACATTATTCACGTTATCTGAAATAAAAAAAACAACAACTTGGCATGAATGTCTATGGAAAAATAGTATGTTTGAAAACAATAGATGGTACGAAGTTCGTGTGAAATTGACTTATCAGTAAAAAAATCAAATCATACATCTTGGAAGACAGTTAGATTGATTGGTCAAACAAAAGAAAAATAATCTCAATTACTTTGTTTCTCTTGTCATATTTTTTCTGAGTTTATTGCGATACACATCTAATCGTGCTAAAATGAGTAACTGTATATACATATATATAATTGATCTAAGGAAACGAATTCATTAGAAATATGGTCTCATTAAATATATATTTTGCTTCAAATCGGCATAGAAACATTTAGAATTTTGATTTTATTTGCTGATACTTTGAATATTAATTATGTCAGTAATTATAGCATTATTACGTGAAAATATATTTGATAGTTCAAGCGGTTAATAATTGTCTGATTGTTGATCTTTTTCACGTTTGGTCACGTTTTCTGAATTTTCGTTAATTATTATCATTGCATTTAAATGCACAAGTTCATTTTTAATTTTTAAGAAAATGAATTTATTTTAATGATTTAAAACTGAAGATTACTTTTAAATGGGGCATTTTCTCTTAAAATGTATAAGTTATTCAAAAGGCTCTTTCTTCCTCTGTAGCTCGACAGCCCAGGGTGGGCCTTGGCCTTCTCAAGAAGCCTTTTCCAGGCCAGCCTTCTTCTTGCTTGTGTTCTCCAATTTTCAGTTCTCAAAACTAGGAGATCTTTTTCTAGGGCATCAATCCATCTAAGATTTGGCCTGACTTTCTTCGTGTGTCAGTTGTTTGGGCATTGAAGACTTTTTTAGTGGAGCGGTTTTCGTCTATTCTGAGAACGTGACCTGCTCATTTAATTCGTTGTATTTTGATGAAGTTAACAATATCAGATTCTTTACATGATTTATAGAGCTCTAAATTTGATCTTCTTCGCCACGTTCCATTTTCCTGAATTCCTCCCAAAATAAGTCTTAAAATCTTCCTTTCGTAGATACTTATCATGATCTCATCAGTTTGAGACATGAACCAAGTTTCACATGCATAAGTTAATACTGATCTTAAAAGACTTTTCTACAATAGAACCTTTTTTTTCCTTTTGATTAAATTCAATTTCGTATATTTTCGTATTCCATTAAGACATCTATTAGCCATAGTAATTCTCTTTTGGATTTCAGCAGTACAATAATTTCTATTGTTAATTTCTGAACCTAAATAAGTAAAACTGTCAACAACTTCAAAATTGTACTCTTTGATTTTAAAGCGCAAAAGGCTCTTACAATTGTAAAAATTTTATTGACCTAAAATTGATAAAAAATGCCCTAAACACTTAATGTAGTTAGTTTAAAATGTTACAATAACATTATGTAAATGCTGATTCAAAAATGAATTTCGAGGTATCCCACATTCCCTACTTATTACTTATTGTATTTTTAAAAGTACTGAAAATTGATATATTAACCAATTTTTTTAAATTTATAATTTTCAATATTTCAAATAAAAATGGCGTTTCATCAAAATTTGAGGCAAAAATAATTATTATTTGTCTAATCAATATATATATATATATATATATATATGTATATTGTTGCGTATCTATAAATCTTACAAAGTAGATTCAAATACGATATCTGCTTCAAAATAAACATTTCATATTGCTTACCTAATAACGACTCTTAAAGTATTCATAAAATTGATTGATATCAATTACGTGATAAATTTATTATTGACATGAATTTTATCATAAGATCAAAATCTTTTTCGTATAATAAACAAAGATTTGGTTATTGGTTGATTTGAACGACACAACGATTTTGCAACCCGGTAGTGCAATGTTTAACGTAATAGTTAAAATATGTTGTCTGAAGAAGAAATTACATATAAATTCTTCAAACCATTTTTGGTATTTTTACGTATTTTTTATTTTTAGTTTTGTATTTGCAACTGTGCCAAGTATGTATTACTTTTTATTGCATTATTATTTAATTAGTTGTATGTGTTTAAAAAAAAGATCAGTACTGTAATTGTGGTTTTTTTATTACACAAACAAAATTAAATTAGTTAAGAAAAAACTATACAAATATTTAAAATAGTGAAAAGTTTTTTTTTCTTCATTTGCTATCATTCTATTGTAATAATTAAACTCATCATTGATCATTCAGTGAAATTACATCCTTTTTTCAGTCGTTGAACCGAATTCTGAAAAGTGTCGCTTCATTTCCTTCTAAAAGGCAAAACATTTCTGAAACGCTTTTGAATCTCATTTTATTTTACCAGGCTACTTTCACAGGCGTTTTACTGATAAATGATAATGCAATAACTTTTTCTTAATTATTCCTTCCCATTTCCTACGTCAAACTAAAAGCATTACAATTTGTTGTAAAATTGCAATTTAACAAAAAATTCACCTTGAAGGAAAAAATATATATATTTAGTTAATGGGACGTCTGCGACAAAGAAAAATGAACTTTTTTTACACTAAAGTTAACTGATTCTCACTTACTTAAATTAAAAGCAACGGAAGTAAAATTTGTACTTTGAATTATCTGTATATTTATGTACCTGTTAATGTAAAAAAATTCCATTTTAAATGACACATACATTGCCTGAGCAATAATTAATCAATAACTATTTTTGTATTTTCAAAGCATGTTTTTACCTTTAGGTACACTTTGCATAAAATCTACTGCATATATAGCTATAAAATTTTACAGAAATTTTGCAAACATTACAATCCATAAAATGAATGAAATGAAATTTTAAAAAATAAGTTTATAAAAATTTAAAAAATTTTAAACCTAGTGATTTGTTTATTTGAGAAAGAATTCATTCAGTCTGTAGAAAATTTGTGGATCTTATGATATACAAAATATCAGCACTATAGGTAAAGTAGAACGTGAGAAAAGTGTACCGGAATCTCCAAAAAAGGCATTTTGAGAAAATTGCAAATAAAGATATTTTCATCTATGATTTGTAAAGTTATCTTTTTTAACACAATATAAAGCCATACCATTATTAATTGGATTATTCTGCATCATTTCTTAATTTTTAAATTGTAAGTTTAAAATTCTGGATTATATGTTTAGAAGTCTTTTCAATTATTCCTTCACTACTTCATCAAGACGTTATCAATGATTCACACCTTCTTCTATTTAAAATACCTAAGTTTTATGTCTATAAGTTTTAGTATTTTTACTTCACTATGAACATAATCATTACAGGATATTACAGAATTCCTTACACATATTTTTATAGTTCTAAAAATACACAAAGAAAATGTCTTTGATGAATTTAAGAAGTTAATTTGATATCTAATTTAAATGGAACTCTCTGTATTTTTAAAAAAATTATAACAAAAAAATCTCTGTTTTTGTACTCATACATATGAATATATTTATTTATTTTAACGTAAAACCAACAGTAATAAACATATAGAGTTATTCATGAGCATTCAAATGTTAACAATAAGCAGTTAAGAAAAACGAAATGTCTATTTTACAAGCTGTGTATTTAATTTAGAATAATCCTCAAGATCCCTTTGTCCTACATCCACTTGATTTATAATTTAAGAACTACACTGAGTATTTATAAATGCAAAACTAGACATAATTATCATTTCGAAAAACAAAATTTTATTTTAAAATTTTGTAACTAATCATTTAAATTTTCCGTAATTTTTGCACAAAAAATGTAGAATTTTCAATAAACTTGAACATATAATACAGAAAAATAACATTCTTGTATAGAAAAATTAGTTTTTTGCAATACACATTAAATACAATACGGATTTTAAAAGTGTATCTAAATCATAGTTTCATCACATTTGTGTATAATTGTAAAATTCAATTTTCTAACGTTCTATTTATAGAATTCTCATAAATAATTCATCTATGGATGCAGCAATGTGCCCTCTGTTTTTTTAAAAGTAAAATAGAAAAAATGCAAAATTTGAGGCACGTCCGAATCACCTTAGTTATATGAATTCAAAAGAGAGATTAAACGTCAGTAGCAGCCGTGTGATCATGATCGCGAATTCGTAGCCGGTGTTATTTCTGTTGAGTCATGGGTTTCACTGCTCGCGTACCTGGTGCCTCTAAATAATCACCCTGTTGAGGAGCTGATGTACGTTAAATCGGTCGAGGCTCAGAATCCTCATGATGATTTGGTGCGAAAGTTTGGAAAGGGGACTGCCAAAGTGGGTGGCATCCTAGTCTATTGACCGTGGTTCAAAATTACGAGATCTGTCACAAAATAGCTCTTTGAAGTGTGATGCTAATATAACACTCAATTAGTTTTATTTAACCATGACTTAAGATTTTGAGTCTTTTACTAGTACCTTTCTTGTAAAAAGTGTTAAGCTATAATTTTTCAATTCTTTTTATAAAACAACTCATTTTTCTCGGGAAAAAATTTCTCTCCTTCCTTCTACAAAAAAAGTGTTCACTACTTACCATCCTCATATTGTACATTTATTACTCTTGTATAAGTTCTTTCAAATTTAGGATAAGTTTCAAGTACTAATGAAAATGAACATTTTTAGATTCTTTTGTACCAATGAAACTTATACTCCACATTCATAGAGGTTATTTAATAAATGTATGTGAAGTGTGACATTCTTTATGTTGGAATTTTGCGAACATTCTCGAATTAAGGGGACATGGTACGATTTACGCAAAAATATTTAATTTAAGGATTTTTAATATTTTTTTGGTTGCCTCCTATGTATGTATACTATGTTAAACATATTTTGTGCTCAAAATTTCATAAAAACTAGCCATGTAATTTTTTAAGGAAAAAACTTGAAATTTTTGAAGTGATTTTAAAATGCCCTTCTACAAAAATTGACGTACACACATGAAATTTGATTTACAAGTACGTCAAACTATGTATAATAAAAGTTGGTATGGGTTTTACGTTAACGTGATTGATATTCTTACAATACTTCTCTTTATGAATCCTTATTGAAAATTCCTTAAAAAATCTGAAAATTCTAACTTCAATTATTTTTTAAAAAATAAGTATTACTTTGATTCAAAAATGCATACCAACTTTTGTTACATGAACTATTGGGAAGAAGTAAAAAAAATTCAAAGCATTAGGCGCAATAGAAAAAAAGCCTTAGCATTTTAAATGAAGACAAAATAGTTATTTTATCTTTCTGAGATACGGCAGTTTTTAAAGTTTTGATTTGCCATAGGGATGTGAATAAAAACGAATATAAAAGCTATCATAATTCTGCGTTTTTTAAGTTTAGAGCTTTCAAATTTTGTGAGATTATAGAAAAGTATATAAAGAAAATTTTAGGCTGAAAAAATTAAATTTGATTTTTTGACCGATTTTGGTCAATTGAATCGTACTGTGTCCTCTTAAAATGTACTTAGGAAATACCAATTATATGGAATGGTCGTATAATTTTATTGATACGTATAACTCATTATCGTATAAATATTTTTGGTAAATATCTAAACTGCTTTTGTACAGTCAGCAAGAGACATTTTTTTTAAATATTGATTAAACTATTCTAAAGTTGCAACCTCTCTGTGTGACTATACATTTAGGTTTTCTTTTAAAAATACCAATTGATTCATAAGTAGCGACCAATTTCAGAGGATCATAAATTTTTATTGAATAAAGGTATTTACACGGAATTTTCAATGTGGTTTCCTCTAACACAGTACACTTCCCGTAAGCGCGTTTCGGCTAATTTTAAAGAGTTCTTTGACCATTTTGGGGATATTTTTCCTTCCTCTTAAATTGCTTTTTGAAGCCCTTTTGAAATGCTCTTACTTTACGTCTGTTTAATTATTTTTTTAAGTATCCCCATGAAAAATAATCGCAAGGAACACAGACAAGGGATAGTGATAGTCATTCATCAGAAGGAAGAAAATTTAATTTTATATTTCAGTCATTTTATAGTTGATATTGCAGTATGATTTGGTGCACAATGTTGGTGAAAAACAAAGTTTCCTTGAGTGTAAACACATTTACTTTCTCTGGTCAAGTGTTTCAAAACTTTATTCTGATAGTATTTGGCATCAATTTTGGCTTTTGGTTGTACAAAAATGGTTTTGTTAAGCCTTGAGAGGACATTCCCGTCCATACCCTAACACCTGATGGCCAACTAGCATTTTGCAAAACAGCTGCGTTTTTTTCGACGTTTTCTGCGTTAAATATATTGTATCTTCATTTTGTCAGTTGTGAATGACAGATGAAACTGTGCTTCATTCAAGGCTATCCATGTTTTGTATCTATCTTTGCATAACATTAAAAACAGAGGCCAAGAAAGTTTCCTTCGTTTTTCTACGGTCTTAACAGACATTTGATGACAGTCTGGAAAATGTATTTTTTTATAGCCAACTTTTTTTATCTGACAATAAATTGTCGATTGCTATATTTATAGTTTCTTTGTCATAGTTTTTGAGGCAAAGGATTTTCTAAAGCGATAATTCTTTTTTTATTTTTTATTTTTCATTAAGGATTTTCTTTCGTTCACATTTTTTCCCCAGGAGCTTTTGATTGCGAGCCAAATTTTATATCTTTTTGAAGTTTTTAGATAGTAATACAACAGAAAAATGTGTTTTTTAATTTTTAAATGATTTATTTTCTACAGAATTTGAATAACCCTCCTTCAAAGGCTGTAAAATTTCATTCCGGGTTTGAGGATATAATTTCAGTACTATATACTCCCACTAATAAAAATGGCTCGATTAGTAATTTAAATGTTTCACTTTTAAAATAAAACCAGTAGTAAAACGGTAGAAATTCATCATAAATAGTTATATGCTTTTAAAATTGGTCATACTAAAAGTTAATCAACCGATAATACTGACTGACCAGTGACAGGTTTTTGAGAAATAAACATCAGTTAATTTTTTAAAAACTTTTTGTGATACATAGCTACTACTCCCCTATCAATTTCATTTCAAACCGTCCATCCACAAATGGGCTTGAACTTTCAATCGTCTCTACAAACAATTTTAACTCTCATTTTTGAAACAAACAAATGTTAAGGTTCCCGTCAATCCCATGGATAGAATTTCTGAAAGCAATAATCATCCAATTTTTGAAAAGTTCACATTATTTTCAGAGTTACCACCAATTGAAATAATTATTGGCGTATTTTTCTTAAAATTGCTCCCCTCTGTTGTCATAAAATATGGATAAACCCACTTCTAAGTTATATATTCCAAAAATTCTAGTTGAGCCTCTGTAGAGAGGTCTGAGCTATATACAGGCAAAATATTATTATAATAGAAGCATTTTTCACAAAAAGAGAACATTTTGAAAAAAGATTATTCTAAGTTAATTTTTTGCCAAAATATTGTATTTATAAATAATTTTTTTTGTCAAAATGTCCCTAAAACAATTTTATACATGTATTCTAATCTAAGTGACACCAAATATCATGGAAATTATCCATTTATGCGCTTTTGCAAAATTACGGTTCCGAACGTAGTCGGATACCTTAAACATGGAATTCAATTCATGAATGGACCAAAAATCGATAGAATGTGCAAATATTTATAATAACTTTAAATAGGCCTTATGAAAAATTTCGACTTTGAAATGAAAATTTTCTTAAAAATTATATAAGTAGAAGTGAGTGAATATTAAAATGTCGCAACTATTCAGCTATACGAGGGCCTTTGGTGATGGACCTCGTAATTTTGAACCATGGTCAAGTGATGTGGATGATATCTGAGCTGGTACCCCCGTCTCTTAACTTCCACATCACACCAACGGGAGGACATTTGAGTCTCGAAATTTTTAACGTGCATTGGCACCTTCTGCTTGGTGGGTCTTCTGATGCACTCATGGAGTAGCTGCGGTAGTCGAGTAGTCAAAGTATCGGATCGTGGTTGGCCTTGTCACGAGCGCGAACCCAGTATCACTAAAGACCCGCCATGTAGGGGAACGATGCACGTTAAATATGTCGAGGCCTCAAACGTCCTCCCGCTGGTGTGGTGTCGTAGTTAGGAGAGGGGGGTGACAGCTCAAGTGTCGTCCACGTCACTTAACCATGGTTCAAAATTACGTGGTCCGTCGCCAAAAGCCCTCGTGTAGCTGAACAGTGCGACGTTAATAATCCCTCACTCACTTCGCTGCACTCATGGCACGTCAGCCACGAATGCATTACCTTGAACACTAGGCTGTTGCGGACACAAATAAATTGAAGTAAAACTCTTAATATATCACTTTATATTGTCTTTTGACTGAGTCATGTTAATTTTATACCTTGAAAAAGAGTACCAAGAAAATTATTGAAAGTACGTGAGCGACAAAACAAAATTTTAGAAAAATTTTGAAGGCTTCATTTTTTTTTAAAGTTATCCCTAAATATTTTTTGAAAGCTTAATTTCTCAAAAAGATGGAAGTAGTTGGTTGATATGAATGTGTTTTAATAACTGCTGATTTGATAATTGTAAAACTTATTTTCACTTAAGGTTTTCTAGTGGAATAAGGAAGACTGACATGTTAGAACTCTGTTGAGCCTCAAAGCTTTGGTTTGGCGATTCTCATGTGGAATTTCGGACAGTGAAGCATCAGTTCAAATGTCGATTTGGCGCTTGACCATAGTTCAGAGAGGAGTGGAGCCAATCCCCAATAATCTTAAGTATGAATATAAAGCAGGGTAGCCCAAATCATGGCCTCCCACTATTTTTTGTTTAATATAATCTCAAATTAAAAAAACAACTTGTTTTATCTTTTATTATATTTCTTTCTTTATTATTTGAGAAATATACATAAATATAATTAATGATAGATAACTTTCATAATTTTTCCGGTCTCTTATTAAAACTGAGAATTTGTGGGACTCTCATATCAATATAAAAATAAAAAATAAAAAATATGTGTAGAGTTTAATTAAGTTATAAAGAGTTTTGCGCGCGCGCTCGCAAATAAATATGTAGATGCATATTATTGTAAAAAGTTTATTAATGCATCCAATAGCAGAGCGATTCGAATTTAAAACAAAGCAAATAAATTTTTCAAGGTAATTTATGAGACATTTAGCAATATTCAGCAAGCGAATAAAAAGCGATAAGATAATTTCATCGCTAATTCAAGCTGAGATTGTGGTAGATGAATATCTCACACAAGGACTTCTCATTTACTTGGGTTACTCAGAGTCATAATTAGACATGCTGTATTGAATTTAAAAAAAGGGGGGAAAACCAAGTTAACGTTTAAATTTAGTTAAAAATCAGTTATCTCCACCTTAAATAATTACAATTTATTTTATTCCATATTCTCTATATCCCCAACTAATGTGTGTTACCGTTAGTAAAGTGAAAATATATTTTCATTAATAGTTCAATACATCAAAGTTCAGAATAAAATTATTACCATAAAATCCGGCGTATATAACGCACACCTTTACTTTCAAGCTGATTTTTTTAATTTTTAGGTATACTCTCCATATAACGCGCGCACCCCCTTTTTAAGAAGAAATCTGAAGTGTCAGCGCACAATGCTATTATGTTTTGAAGTCATTTATTCGAGGTGTTATTCCAAGCTTTAGCAAAAATAATATACTTCTAGAGCTACAGCCCTTTTATGTACACAAGAAATATAATTTCTTTCTAATAACTAGTATTTTGATTTATCATAAAATCCGGCGTATAACGCACACCTATACTTTGAAGCTGCATTTTTTAAATTAGAGGTATATTCGTCGTATAATGCGCACCTCTTTTTTTACGAAGAGATCTGGAATGTACGTATGCAATACTTTTATCTTTTGAAGTTATTAATTCGAGGTATAAACCTAGAATTTTGAAAAAATAGCATATTTTTAGAACTGCAACCCTTTTAGTTCGTTAGGTATGATAATAAACAGTTTTTTTTCCCTCGATCTATATAGAATTTTAAGTTTCTTTATGCTTATCACTTTTTATTTTTATTTTTAAAGCATTATTTATATACTTGGCGTATAACGCGTACCCGTAAATTTCGATCTTATTCTTTGTGTTAAAAGTGCGCCTTATGCGCCGAATTTTACTGTAAGTAGAAATCTTAATTTTTCCTATGATCATCGTTTTATTGTTTAAAGATCTCGTTTTTATACCAGACGTATACGCGTACCCTTAAATTTCGATTTTATTTTTTTGTGTTCAAAGCGCGTGGTATACGCCGAAATTTAAGGTAGTTGGATTACTTAACTTGTTCTGAGAAGTCGTCAAATGATTTTTCAATGACTCAGAAAATATTTGGCTTACAAGCAGAAATTTTAAAAAATTAAAGAGCAGTAGAATATAAGACAATAAATGTGTGTGTATATATTTTTTAAAATCACTTTGTATATATAAAGTGCTGCTTTTAATTAATTTTGTACTTTAAAATATCTTTTACACTGATGCTGAATAAAACTAAAAATACTTGAACTGGAATTTGATTGAAAATCATGTTATCTTTTCTTAACTCTTACGGGACTAATTAAATTGTCAATTAAAATTAAGCATTGTTAACAAAATAAAATAGTTCGAAAGTCCTTATAATTAAAATTACTTTCGATACTTCGTACTCTTCTACAAAAAAAAATACAACTCATTTAAAACGTAGCTTAAATTCTTCTGTCCCACATCTTGTTTTATTTTGTGTGCCTACTCAAATTGCTTCAATTAATTCATTAAAAAAAATCGAAATACCGGGCGATATATGAAAAAAGTTAATTTCTGTCGTGCGACTAAGTTCTTGAATTAAATTGGTTATTCTAGACGATACATGTCACTCAATTTAAAAAAGAAAATTCAAAAAGTTTCTTTTTGCCGCTTTGCATCTTGAAATAATTTATTGTTAATTAATTTAGGGCGCATTTTTTTTTAGATTCAAACTTTCTTTGCTTATCTAGAAAACTAAGCTGTAACTCACTCTGTTCTTTATTTCATGAATTACGGTTTAATAATTGGTTTTATAGTATTTTGTTTATGTAAATCAAAAGACTTAAATTATCATAGGGAGATTTGTGGGATATCTTATTAACAGTAGATGAAAGAGAAATTTCTTATTTAAAATAATTAAGCGTCGATTTTGTTTCATCTTGCTGATTAAGTAAGTACTGGCCAATTATAAATTATTTTCATTCCTTGGAATGGAGTATAAAGGGATACTTTGTAACAACTTAAAAAATATCTGCTATTTAAATTTGCTTTAATTTTTGCCTTTAATTATAGTTAAAAAATTTGATTGAAACGAATTTATATGTCGTAGATTATTGAATAGAATATACAATTATAATTTTTTTATTCCTTTGATTTTAAATATTTATTTCTTTTTAATTAAAGACTTCTGTCTCATTCGTGGTAATAAAATAAAAATGTAAATACTGTCAAATTCAAACGCGTATGATATGTAAGATAAGATACGTATGATAAGAAATTTCACAAACTTTTGCTAAACCCTTTCATAGTTTATATTGAGAAAATACGCTCAGCGCATATTTTTTTCAATATCGTAGAAAATCGTAAGAATACATTAAAAATAAGTACCAGGATCTATGTGTTATTTTCTTCTCTTTTAAACCCTTAACTACCTCAGGCGTATACGTCCATCTCGCTCAACCAGTGTGCTAAAAGTATAGGAAGTATATAAACGTCTTTAAAGAATACGATACTGTTATTTAGTCTAACTATCCGAACTGTTATCAGTAAAACTATTCCGAAGGCTTTGAAATGTAATAAAATGAACTTGATAGGATTTGAGAAAACTTACTTATTTCAGAGAAACATTTACTCAATTGTGCATTTTCTCCGCCCCTCCCCCCGTTAAACACAGCGTAAGCACGCCTATGTGAAAAACACTGGCACTGGGTAGCGAACCGCTTAACTTTCAAAGGCAGTTTAGGGGAAAGGGGTCTCAGGGGTGTTAATTTTGTTTCGAGAGCTGAAAATATAAACAATTTTCAAATGGATCGTTTTTTGAAATTATAGCTAAATAACTCTATTCTTTTACACATTATTTATAAAGGAATGAGGTTTCAAAAAGTGCAAAATGTTTTAAATATATAGTCCCAATTTTAAAAATTATAAGCATATAAAAATAAGAAACATTTCTGTAATAAATATTAAGTAAATTTTCCGTTGCGCGTGCTATTTTCTAATACAGTAACCTTTGATGTATATATATATATAACTTTATAGAATTATAAATTGTATCATACTCTCTTTAAACCCCTCCTAATTTTAGTATTATATATCTTGTGTATTTAAAAATATTTGAAAAATATTAATTTAAAAAAAATTTAATGCAATTTTTTTTATTTTTAAAAAAATATAATTTATATATATATATAAAAATAGAGCTACAGTGCAATAAGAATATATATAAATCAGCTTATTGCTAGTAATTAGAACTACTATTTTCGAAAATAGCATGGACAACTCAAAACTAAATTAATGTTTCTTATTTTCATATGCTTATAATTTTTATAAAATTATGATTATATTTTAAACATTATACACTTTTTTAAAACCTCATTCCTTTATAAATAATGCATAAGAGAATCAAATTATTTAATTTTAACCTCAAAGAGTTGAATCTAATAAAAAATTGTTTATATTTTCAGCCCTCGAGACAAAACACCCCTGAGACTTCTTTTAAAATAATATAATATAAAGCAGATGCTTAATCTCTCAAATAATTTAACACTAGAGTGGATAAAATCGGTATTTTTTTTAAAAAAAACTACAATGTTTCCTCTCGTATAACTAAAGTGCTTTTAGTGTTTAAGTAAATAATAAAGAGCTTATTAGTAACTAATTATATCTAACTTGGTAAAGAGAAATTAACATTCAGAAATGCGAATCTCATTAAAGTAATCTTATTTTCCAGTTACCTTTTTCACTGGATATAAGTAAAGTTACGTTTTACATGTACAGGTACTTAGAAAAAACGAAAATACGTAGCCTTCATTAGCGTTCTAAGGAAAATATATTTCGCTAATGAAGTTGACCTGAATTACTTTAAGGAAAGGAATTCAGAATTATTGTAGATAGAGATTCAAATAGAAGAATTGTAAGTGCAGAGAGAATCCAGAAATGTTTCACAATGGAATTTAAAATCCAGAAATTATTTATTTCTGCATAAAATAAATATTTTTTGAAAACTCACCTACTTCTAATTAATAGCTCATAAAAAGTAATTCGAGATATTTTCTTTTCATGTATTTTAGTTATACGGTTGAATTCCGAAAACTCTGCCTAATGAGGATCGAAGGGTGGCTGAGTTTGTGAAAATGCCTGGTTACCGAGAATGAGATTAAAAAAGAATAAGTACGAGTGTTTTTTCAAAAAACATTGTCCTGCACTTTTTTGTAGTACTTGTGAAGTACGTACTTTACGAAGGCATAGAGCACATTTAACACACGAAAATTAAAATTATTGAATATATGGTGTACAGTAATTTATCTGATCAGACACACTTCAGAAAAATACTTTTTGAAGGCATACAGAGATGTCTATAATGCAAACTAAGTACCCGACTTAGCAAAAAATGGCATCTTTTTTTAAAAAGAAATGCCCAAAAAATGTCCTATTGTTTTCCGTACTGCACCCTGTGTTTTACTGCCTCATCAAGACGACGACGAAAGAACAAAAAGTCCATTACCAACGCACCTTTCTGTTCAAAATACTGAAGGGTGGTCTTGACAGCTTTTAGTTCCTCACTATGTGATATTTTAGAAGTTTTTTCGATGTCCTCAAAGCAAATTTCTTCAGCATTTTCCGGCGGGACCTTAAACAGGTCTGCACGTGGTGTTTTTTCGACTTGCAACGGTGTGACCGAGTTATCGGGACTGCCGGGCTATCGAGTGCCAAGTTTTTGGACTCTACTATAAAACCATTTAAATTGCATTAAGGTATCCGACTACGTTCGCGGAACCGAGATTTTTCAAAAGCGTATAAATGGATAATATTTATGATATTTAGTGTCACTTAGATTAGAAAACGTATATAAAATTGTTTTAAGAATAGTATTACAAAAAAAATTGTTTAAGCATATTTTGACAAAAAATGAACATAGAACGACCCATTTTCAAAATATTCTCCTTTTGTGAAAAATGCTTCTATTTTAATAATATTTTACCTGTGTATAGATCAGACCTCTGTACAGAGGCTCAACTAGAATTTTTGAAATATATAACTTAGAAGTTGGTTTATCCATGTTTAACGACAACAGAGGGGAGAAATTTAAAGAAAAAAAAACGCCGATAATTACTTCAATTGGTTGTAACTCTGAAAATAATGTGAATTTTTCAAAAATCATAGTTGGGCCTCTGTACAGAGGTCTGAGCTATATACAGGCAAAATATTATTGTAATAGAAGCATTTTTGACAAAAGGAGAACATTTTGAAAAAAGGTTATTCTAAGTTAATTTTTTTGCCGAAATATTGTATTTAAATAATTTTTTTTAATCATAATTTCCTTAAAACAAGTTTATACATGTATTCTAATCTAAGTGACACTAAATATCATGAAAATTATCCATTTATGCACTTTTTTAAAATCATGGTTCCGAACGTAGTCGGATACCTTAAAACTGCCAAGAAATGTACAAATCAATAGGAATATAGGAATTTAAAACAGAATAAACTTTAAGTATCCTTCAATTGCTATGCATAGTAGATAAAAGTAGATAAAAGCATTCCAGATAAACTATTTTTTAATTATTATTTGAGTATGTGATTGGATTCCTCCTTTCTGTCAGCACCAAATCATACAAAGACATTATCGTTGTCAAATCGCAGCTGTTGAGACATTAATTCGTGTAAGCTGTGATTGTTTGACATCACAGACGGGCTTGGTCGATCTTATCTGACAAACCTAATGAGATATGTGAGCTCATTTAAAAAGCAAACATAAATACTCGGAATTCTTACATTCCTACGAGTAATGCGTCAATTTATTAAGAATTCTGCGAATGTTTAAGAAAAAGAATAAGTGAATAAATAACACTAAAAATAAAAATAAAGAAAATATATGGATATCGATGTTTTGGAAAACTTTTTTTTTTAAAAAAAAAGGAATTTTCTTTAAAAAATTGTGATTTTAAGCAAAAAAAAACCTTGAGATATTTAGCACTAGGAAATTTTTTTTCTTCATTTCAAATGAGGTACGAATTAGTAATTACCACTGCAGACTTAGTACATTCCCCGGGAGCTGGTATCATTTTTTAGTGCGGGACCATATAGATAGATACCAATTGCCACAGTGCAATTTTGGCACCCAGTTTCCTTCCCAGAAGGAGGCACCTGAGCTCTGACGATGCAAAATTGTTCTAGGAATTTAATTTTTCCGAGAGAACCCAAGCCAAACAGGCACTCTAGGGATCTTTAACATGCCGCAAAATCATACAACATGGACGCTGAAATGAAAATCCGCTGACTTGGACAGAGATCGAACCTCAAACTTACGCATACAGAGGCATCTCCTATCCAACGACAACTCCCAGCCGGCTGCCACTACGATTTAAAAGATTCGGCTATGATGTTATTCGAAATTAACTCGGAATTGACCATGTTTTTATTACTGTTATAAATTATTCTTTTTGCTTAAAAAATACAACAAAAGAAATAATTTGTTTGAAAAAACATTCTAGGGATATTTCTTGACTCTAGAAAAAAGTTCTGCAAAAAAGAAAAATAATCATCATCATCATTCATACCAATCAACATACTTTATAATAAAGTTATGATTCCGTGGATTCGTGCGCCCATGTCTCTTAGAACCATTTATTGAAACTTTTTTCTGTTGGAAAATTACTCAGTATAAAAAAAAAAGTGAGATAACGTTTAGCAAACAACAATAAAAGTATTGACCCTTTTTTGCATATGATAACGAAAGAAAAGTTATATTCTTTTATATACAATCACTGGTTTAGAAAACAATATAACAATATAAACTAATAAATTTATTTTATATATATAGCAATTAAGTCAACAATTCTTTTACCTCATGCTTTATAAAATTATTTTTTTTTATGAATTAAACTAAATATATAATGATTCTATTTTTAAGCTTTATGATCCAATAGTTAAGTTAATTAAAACTACATTTAATAGATTACAATTTTTTTAAAGATAATTACTGCAGCTGTATATTTAACTCAAAATTGATAAATATCTAGTAATAAATTTAATTTTTTTAAAATAGATTTTTTAAGTCTATGTTGCATTTTATTATTATTTTTTTATTCAATTATTTATTTTTTATTTATTTATGTATTTCAAGTTTTTTCTTACAGTAAGTGTATATGTGAAAAAGGTCACTCAGTCCATTTTTAAACGAATTTTTAGTGAAGTTTAAAAACGTATAAATACTTACGCTTCTATTTCCTCATTTTTCTCTGACTCTATATCGAGTGTTCATGTCTAACCATAACAAATCCTTTTATGATCACACCTTGACAAACAAATCAAGTCTTAAGTGATTCAATTTTTTCCTCAAATTCAATTTAGATCAATGTTTTATTGTGGAGGATTTTAACTATTTTCTCATTTCACTGTATTAGATCGCTAGTAGTTATCATCAATAATATTAATATTTTGAAATTTAATGTCTGTTTTACAGGCAGTTTACTTACTATTTTGGAAACTGTTGAGAGTTCAAAGGTATACTAGCAACATTAATAATATACATATATGATTATACTATTTTTTTATTGAGTTGTTTAAAAAAATGGTTTTATAAGAAATGAATATATAAAGAAATTATGTCCCCCTTTAGAATCTTATAAATATATTTCATATCATCTATCTTTTTTCTATTTATCTTATTATTATCTTTTTTTTACTTTATAATGAAATGATAATATATTTCTCCGTGATATGTAACTAATGAATCCTTTCAAAAAAACGAAAAGTTAGCAAGATACTGTGTTTTTTTATAAAATATACTTCAATACCAATTAAGGAATCATTTTTAAAACTGTTGTCTCTTATCCTTATCTAAGTTTCGAGAGTTAGCTAAGTTTTTTCTTTGTTTGAATCATTTCTTATATAAAATCAATATAATTCTCCTAAAAGCCTTTGTCAAAAATAATACTTTATTTAAAAGGAATCTTAAAGGAAATCCATAACTATATCATCATAAAAAAATTCCTATAAAATTTTCTGTGCATAACCATTTTATACTGTAAATGGTACCGTGACTTCAAATAAAAGTAATATTTATTATTAATAGGCGTGTGATATTTATAGCGATACATTTTACCCAACTCTTTCTGAAAGTATAAGGACTTTCCCTGTCCTTCTCAAATTAAAATTATAGGTTTGGGAAAAGCTGGACAGATTTAGAAGTGCTATTATTTGCATCAACTTAACAATACCTATACACTCTCTCTGTCCCAAAGAACCTTTATTAAAATAAAACATACCCCAAATGTGTAACAACTCCGACCCCAGCTCCTGTGAGTGTCCAAATAAAGGCAATTAAAAGAGAGAGCGTTGTGGTTTCTTTTCATTTTCAATGTCAAGCACCGAGTGCGATCAAGTGTTTTCGGACAATAAGGTGCCTTTGTCTTTTTTTTTTATGCAGTCGCCGCCGCCACGCTATGGAAGCGGACGTGATTGACACGCTGAACGCCAGCACAGCTGCCGTGCGCCTACATCACGTGCACCATGTGAATCCGGAACATCACGGCAGCGGGTTCCTCGCCATGAATTGCATGCGACAGAACAGGCAGCTATGTGACGTCAGTCTGCAGGCCGGAAGTGATGTCATCTTAGCGCATAAGGTGGTCTTGGCCTCCTGTAGCGCCTATTTCCTCGCAATGTTTAATTGTAAGTATTTTTAAATATTTGAAGAAAGTGAAATAAAAGATATCAGAAATTAATATTGTACCTGAGATTTCCTGTGAGTTTTAGAGCGAATTCAATTAAGATTTATATTCAGTGCTAGTTTATTAAATTTATTAAAAAAAGAGTGAGAATACACGTTCATATTAAAATGACACATGATGTATGTAGACGTGGTTCTGTAAATTTAAAAAGCTATTACTAAAAAGTTCCAATGCATCTTTTGTTACACAAAATGAACAATAATAGTGTCTTATGTAAGTATAGAAACTATTTTTAAGCCGCCTATCCGGGTTAGTGGCGCTGACTGCGGTGCCGTAGGGCCTGGATTCGAATCCCGGAGAAGGCATGGATATTTGTAAATATATTAGATCTATTTAGAGTACCACCCTGCCTTTGCGGCAGGGAGGAACTCTAAATGGCCGTCGAGCCACAAAACCTGTCGTGAGGTTGGTGGAAGAGGAAGAAAGGTGGGAGGCCTCTGATCACCCCAGGGTGTTCTCTATCAAAAATTGGGATAGAACAGAGCCAAATCGTACTGTCACCGGAATGGTGTTCAAAGCTACGGCTAACGACAGGCGTACAACTAGCTCCTTGTCACAATGAATTTTGAGGGCCTTGATCTGGTGTTACTGTCGATCATGTGGCATAAATAACAACTTTTTTTTATATCTATGGGTGTGTGTATTTTATTAGAAAGATATTTTTAATACATTAAATTTTCAAATTATTGTAAAAACTATGGAACACGAGCAATCACTCCATTGAAAATTACAGGGCCGCGGTAGCCTAAAGGTTATAGTGATGAACCTAGGCTGGTGTGTCATGGGTTTGAGTCCTGGTGCCATTGAAGACCCGCCGAGTAGAGGGGGCTGATGGACGTTAAATCTGTCTAACTCAAAGCCCCCCTTCCTTTGGCGTGGTGTGGTAGTTTGTAGACGGGGTTCCACCTCTAGTGTCTACCTTGTCACTTGACCGAAATTCAAAATTTTGAGGTCCATCTCCAATAGCCCTTGGGTTGTTTTACAATGCTATGTTAATGTAACTAACTCCTCGATGAAAATTACAAAGTTAGTAAATCAATACATTTTGAAATAACAAAAAAATTAAATAAATCTAATTCATTTTAATGACTGGAAATGATTAAAATTTGGGATTAATTAATTATTAAAAAATCATACAGAAAAGTGAAGCTATAAAATGGAAAAGAATATTATGACTGTTCATGTACGAAGTTGCGATATCCCAATGTAAAAATTCAAAAATTTACTTTCGTTAATATTAAACTAGACTGAATTTTGAAGCAAATAGTTTTTAAATTTGAATTAATTGCATACCCTGCGACTCAAACAATTAAATCTAATTATTGAATGAAATTATTAGTTTTGAAGAATACAGTGAGACTCTGATGGCAATGGATTTTGAAACGCCATTAAATTGACTTCCGATTCTAAAGTAGAAATTGTTTAAAAAAAATATTATATTATCGAGAAATTCTATAATTTTTGATATTCAAAACCAATCATATACATAAACAATATAAGAGAGAAAAATAATTTTTAATAAGCCTACTATGTACCAATGCAATTTGGCACTTTTATTTTAAATAACTAAATTTAATTGAATAAATAACATACATGCAAAAATAATTTTAAAAAAGTATAGTGCATTCCACATACCTGTTATTAAAATTTCTTTTCATTTATTTAAAGTGTTGTGAAAAAAAGTGAAAGTGCAAAATGATACCCTGAAACCATATAATAATACCCAATCAAGTAAGAGAAATGTTACACAAAAAAATAAAAAAATATGAATACATGTCATTTCATTACATTTTCATTCAGATTATTTTGATTTCATTCATTTTTTTAGCTTATGTATGAATGCGACTTGCCTCCCATTTTCAAAAGATAAAGAATACTTCCAATAAATAAATTAAAAAACATGAACTATGCTTTCGCTTCACACATACGTTTTAAATCTTTTTATTATTACATCTTACGATAAAATGATTGCAATAATCTACGTTTGAGAAACATTAAATAAAATCCCATATCATTTAACATTACATTCAAACACTTAGAATGAAAAGTAAGCAGGGGAGGTTTAATTCAAGCATTGCTTAAAACATGAACAAAATTTAAGGTATCCGACTACGTTTGGAACCGTGATTTTGCAAAAGTGTATAAATGGATAATATTTATGATATTTAATGTCACTTAGATTAGAAAATGTATATAAAATGCTTTAAGAATGTTATTACAATGAAAAATTATTTAAGTACAATACTTTGACAAAAAATGAACTTAGAATGACCCATTTTCAAAATATTCTTCTTTTGTGAAAAATGCTTCCATTATAATAATATTTTGCCTGTCTATAGCTCAAACCTCTGTACAGAGGCTCAACTAGAATTTTTGAAATATATAACTTAGAAGTGGGTTTATCCATGTTTTACGACATCAGAGGGGATAAATTTAAAAAAAAAAAAAAAACCCCGATAATTACTAAAATTGATTGTAACTCTGAAAATAATGTGAATTTTTCCAAAATCATAGTTGGGCCTCTGTACAGAGGTCTGAGCTATATACAGGCAAAATATTATTGTAATAGAAGCATTTTTGACAAAATGAGAACATTTTGAAAAAAGGTTATTCTAAGTTAATTTTTTTGCCGAAATATTGTATTTAAATAATTTTTTTTAATCATAATTTCCTTAAAACAAGTTTATACATGTATTCTAATCTAAGTGACACTAAATATCATGAAAAATATCCATTTATACGCTTTTTTAAAATCACGGTTCCGAACGTAATCGGATACCTTAATACAATTAAAATATAACTTGAAACATTGCACGACTATTTCACAATCTATTGTAACAATACTCCCCTGACAAAAGAATAAAATTTGATCGTAATGTAGTTGTTTCTTAATATAAATGCAATTAACTTTCAAAGTTATGATTAAGACAAAATTAAGATACCAACAGAGTTACATTCTTCCACCCTCCTCCATTCAATTCACGACTAAATCTCCTCTATCTTTCGATTATTTTGCTTCCCCTTCTGACGTCGCTACAAGAATTACGATCTGGGGCTAGGGGCTGCCAAAGGGATTAATGTTCTGCAAACACTGGCAGCTTCTCCAACAGGGAAAGGACATTAAATAGACTACACCATTCCGTTTTTCGTATCCCTTCTCAAGCAATATTTCATGGTGTATCCGGGTAGCGAAGTTTTTCCCCATCCCCGCTGTCTTCTTCAGCGTTTTTGTACTTAGCGTCGGCTTTAAAAGGCTTTCCAAAGAATAAGCAGTTCCCATTTTTCCTTTCCCCTTTATTAAAATTGGGTGGCGTATCTCTTGAATGAAATGCCGTCAGAGAATAATGTATATGTATGTGTATTTTTTCCTTCTGATAAAAAAATGAAGGAATGTCATTGCTGGACTTCTTTTAATTTGATAAATTGTAATGTAAATAACTACTTTATATGATGATGAGAGATAATGAAAATTTTCTGCTACAAAGAATTTAGGGTCTGATTACTTTTTCAAGAAATCTTAAAATGTTTGCTAAAGCAAGAAAATTTTAGTCATTTAAAATAAAACATACCCATTAATACACACATATATAGTATATGTGTGTGTATATGCATGCACTCACGAGTATATTTTTGTCTGTGCGTGTGTGTGTATTAGAGGTGTTTTAACTATATATACTCTTATTTCCATAAAATTTTAGCTGATACAAATTTTGCTGAAAATTCTTTCACCCCAGGAAATTACAGAATTTTTATTTCCAATTTAATTTTGCACATTATATGTTTTAGTTAGAATTTTTCTCTATTTCCAAGTAAAAATATGTTTTTTTTTTCAGTTGTCATACAATAAATAAGAATATGAAGAATTTTTCTTTATTGTAGAAAATCAGAGAAATTCTCTGGATTTTCAGCCATTGATTTTTTTAGTGACAATCTCGAATTCAGCGATTGAAAAATTATCATTTTTTGTTTTTTTAAGTATTTTATCAATTCCTGTAGTATCTTTTTAAAGCAAAATAATTGGTATTATTCATTTGAAGGTTATTTGTATATTTTCTTAAGACCTGTAAGGTAATTTTTTACATCATTCTATTTATTACAGTCTTTAAAAAAAAGAGAAAAAAAGTTTTCAAAAATGTTGTGTAAATTTAAAATTACGTATTTACGATGAAACAGCTTAATATGTTTCCTAGAAGGGAAATTAATGATGAGTAATATTACACATTCCATTTATATATATTTTAAATTATTCCGTTTTAACTAAAAACACGTTTATCCCGAAACATCTAAAAACTCGGGAAAGTATTTGATTTTGCTTGAGGGAGATGTAATATATTTTTGTTTGTAGTTTCGTGGTTTAAAGCTTAGAAGTAAGAAAACTATTTGATGTATAAAATGTTTAAAATTCAACCAAACTTTTAAAGATGAATTAATTTTTTTTAATTATATTTGATCTTTTTGGTATCTGAAACATTTAGTTGTACAATCGCATTATACTTTAATTTGAGAAGTTTAAGGGAAAGTATTATTCGCAAATACTTGAGAATGTACGAAAAAAGCTATGCTGTATTTAAATAAAAGTGAAAGACAATCACAAAACTTTCCAAAAAATTTAAGCACCCGTAACCTTTTGACTGTATCCAACCTTTTGTAAATTTAGATACATTTCTTAAGGAATAAATCAAAATTTCTCCCATATGAAGATATAAAGAAATTGCGGTCCATATTTTATGCTTCAAAGAAACAGTCAGGACAACAGTCTATGGTCAACGACTTAAACATAGAGGAAATAATGATTCTTGCATTCCAAGATACCTATAGGAAGAGTTTTGCTGGCAAACTTTTGAGTACGGACTTAGGTATCTTTCACGCTGAAGAGGGGCCCACATTCAGACCAAACCTTATATGATGCGTTCGATGCTGTGCTGTACTAGATGTAACATATATTTTACACCATAGAAAGACTTCCTAATACCTATTTGAATTTAAAACAAATCTTTTACTTTAGGGATTAAATGTAGGTCCCTAATCTCAATAAGGTTATAAGGATTCCTAGATATTTCCCCATTCTCCAGCTCTTGCAAGATTTACAGGCTTGGGACCAGCTGACGCATCCTTTACCAAGTTGTAAAAGTATAGTTTTGTATCAGCTTTTGCTTATCTTTTCTTTTCCGCTTTTAATAAATGAGGATAAACATTCCTAGTCTGAAAAAAGAATATTTATCAATATGCAATTTCTGCCGAATTAGGTCATAACAATTAAACATGCGGCAAAAAGTACGAAAAAATATTGTTTAGTAATTTTTCATTTTTTTTAAATATTTGCACACACAGCAAACTAGCAAGTATTAATAAACATAGCTTCTCACAAATCAAGTTTCATTGCATTAGCCAACGATATAATCTATCAAGAAACACTTTGCTATCATGGACAATTGCCTTAAAAATCTTATGATTTTCTTCTTATGTTACATAAGGAAAGTATGAGTTTCCCATTTAGAATCTTTCAAAAAGTGTCCCTTTACCAATGATCAGTTGACAACAATCCTTCATATTCATCGACGTGGCGCAAATAATAGATATCACCAAATCTATTGTGCGAGTCCAGGGTAATGGTTAAAAGAAGACGGGTACAAAGGAATTTTGATTTTCTTTGCTGTTTTTCTTGTGCTGAATTTATTAAATCCCGTTTTTTTTTTTGCATATTGTAGTCAGAAAATCAAGCTTGTAAATATTAATTTTATATTCCTTAAATTAATTATCAAGTTATGCTTTTTCAAAAAATAAGCTTAAGGAGGTCCCCCATGTGACGGCCTGTTTTTTTAAGTACTTTTAGGGAATTTTTATTTTTTGACAACCAGTAAAAAGATAGAACTTTGAGTTTTTTTATCATATATTTATATGTATTTTAAGAGTATGTATATAAATTTTTAGCCAAAAATATCCAATAGAACGTGAGTTATAGCGCTCTGAA
Organism: Trichonephila inaurata madagascariensis; assembly: GCA_019973955.1. NCBI lineage: Eukaryota > Metazoa > Arthropoda > Arachnida > Araneae > Nephilidae > Trichonephila > Trichonephila inaurata. The sequence continues at coordinate 80,744 of BMAV01014328.1, read as the reverse complement.
CACACCCGCCTCGGAAAAAAGGACGCTCACTTCTTCTACGATTCCGGCTAAATGACTTATCTAAAATAAAATAAAAATTAACAACGTTTTAATTTATATGCTTAAATGCACAGAATGCTATACTCGATTGAAAATATCAAAAATTGGATTTTTGGTAGACCTCCGAAGAAAAAGTTTCGAGTTTCATGGGGATTTTTTATGTTTTTGCTGTAAAAAATAGAAGTATATTTTAAATTTTGGAATGATCATAGTCCATTTGGTGCGTATATATGTGCTGAGTCTACCCTATAAATTTGAACTCATTCAGTCAAACCGTTCTTGCGATATGAAAGAGGAAAGTTTGAAAAACATAGTTTTAAGAAAAATGTGTTTAAAGTTTCAAGTCCGATTAAAACATTGAAAATCTTAACTTACCCTCAATCGGCGATGCTCTTCGAAACTAAACCAAGTTCAATGAAATATTCAATAACTATAGATATTTTTTTAAACCTCTACAAACTTGCCTATACTTGTATGAATGTATATTTGCCTAGAAGTGTCAATGGTATCAAGCGGACAGTATACAATAGGCCCAGCCTGCGATTGCCGACTCAGCGTTCCGAACAGCTGCTCTTCTAACACCTGCTTCTTTATAACGACTTTGAATTTTAAAAAATCTCTTTACCGCCGTATTCTAGGCATGTTAAGGAAGCAATTTAGGAGGAAAAAAAAATTTGATTTTTTGAACCCATCACATGGGTGAACCCCCTTAAATGTCCCGTATTCAGTCTTGATATTAATTTCAATATCTTAATTCAGTTTTTATTTACTAAATTCTGTCTAAATGTGTGTTATTTTTAGGTGATATGTCTGAAAAAAATAAATCATCAATCACCATGCATGACGTGGATTCATCAGCTTTACAACTTTTAGTTGATTTTGCCTACACCGGAGAAATACTTATCTCAGAAGACAATGTACAGGTTTGTGTTTTTAAAACTAATTATAGATGTGAATATGAAATATATCTCAGGTAAAGATTAAGATTTTGATTAAATGTGATGATATAGTTATGGCACTCGAAAGTAGGGATTTTTAATCAAATCATTGTTTATTAACATCAGGAGAGTATTCTAGCGTATGCACCGCTTTAAGAGCAAAATTGCAAGAGAAGGAATTATTAAAATACCAGGTTAAGATACTTCAGGATAAACAGAGAAAAACGTTATATATATATATAATAAAATAAAATCACGTGTTCAAGCGAAGGGAAATATAAGTTATTTATAGAAATGATACTAATTAGTATTTATACTAATTAATTACTAGATTACTAATAAATCTATCCAAAATTCAAGTTCTTACTTTTTTAACGAGTAATTACTAATAAATCTATGAACTTAATGTTTTTAATGCCTTAGAAAAAGATAAATTGAGACACATTTCGAAATAAGGTATTCGGATTTATGACTTAGATGTTATAAATAAAGAAGATTTGAATTTTGAGTAGATATTAAATTAAAGGTATTACATATATCGTCGGTCTAATTATCAGACTGCGTAACTCCATCTGGGATGCTAATTTGATACAGTAGGGCAAGGTGCCAAGTTGTTGTTTATGTTCGCTAAGATAGGCGATAATATTACAATATGTTTTACTTTGATATTTTTATCGTGCGATAATGTGGTTGCCATGGGGATAACGTATATTAGTGTTAGTTTTTTGTTTCGGTTTTTTTTCCCGCTCAGCAAAGGAACACAATGTTACAAAAATTGTGTAATGAACGCCAGTGTAAATAAATTATATCTGGAAGTGTAATACATTAATATTACTTTCTGTTGTATTTATTTTATGTTAAAATCTTGCCACCACCTCTCCCTTCGAAATCTAGTTTTATTATGAAATGAAAAAAAGTAGTGATTACACTGATCAAGGAATAAATTAAAAGCAGAGCGCGCACTGAGGCATGGCGTAGACAAAAAAAAAAAAGGATTAAGGAATAGCGCTAAAAATCGCTTGGCGCGTTGCACTCCTATATCAAATGAGTAACACCGGTGGAGTGACGCAGTCTGATAATTAGGCCGACGATATATATATATACTATGTTTAAAATAAATAATTGGAACCTGCCTGTTAAAATAGCCCTTACGCCTTAGAAGTTTCGTCAAAGCTTGAAGTAGTAGAAAACAGAGATTGTAGAAGTATGACCAAAAGGCATCACAGGCAAGTAACTACTTATCTATCGTATTTAAACATAAAATAGTAATGATTTATGAAATAAAAATTTGGTTTAAAATTATATGCAAATAATGTATACATCTTTGCACAAAAAATATTCTAAAGACGTCTTCTAGTTTCGTCAAATTTCCAACTTCGACATAAATACAAGTCGAAATGCTATTTAAAAATATTTTATTATTTCACCAAAGTCTTGCTATAAAGTGTTCCTAATAGAATTATTGATTCCAAAATCTATCCTCAATGGAAAATCTCAAGATTAGTTTTATCAAATTTTTGTGTATTAAGAACTTTGTATCATCACTGGCTCGTCCTAGGTTTGTTAACTACACTGACATTCGAAATTTAAAAAATCTCCACTTTAGGTTGATTATTTCTGGAAGATCTGAGTAAATTTTAGTGAAATTAAATGCTTACACAGGCTAATATGTATTTCGAAAAATAGCCTATGGCACTGAAGTTACGTACACATGATCATGTGTAATGTTCATTAGCAAAGGAAAGCCTGAAACAGAGATTATAAGACAGAACAAGAAATGGGTTAGTAGAAAGTATGATTCAACGTTGCAGTTAGATAGCTTCCACAACGTGAATTCATGTTGAAAATCTGGCAGTTGATTCCACTCGTTCATCAATGTTATTCTTAGGTCCTGAAGAATTGTGGAAGAGAGAAAGACGAGTAGCAATTGTCCTCTTTAGAGAATCCCAATGATCTCAATAGACCTAAGATCTGCAGGACTGGTGGTATCTAATACATCCAGCCAATATCTTCACTTTCCAGAAAAGTATTGGATAGATGAGTCCTATGTTGGTGAGTCTTGTAATCCATTATAATGAATCATGTCCTACTGCTTCTATGAAAAGGCAAACATTGGTCTCCAAGATTTCTGCCCTAACTTCAAACAAGATACAGAGACTATGTAAAATATATTGAGTCTGTGTGGGAACCCGAACGACATGACCGTCAAATCTCCATGGTCTAAACAGACCATCAAACCTCCATTGTCATGCTACTCTCTTTCTAGAGTGCAGAAGGTTTATGTTTCCATCCAGATGAAAGTAATTTGAGAAACAATTTAGGTTGAATCTGAGCTCATCAAGGAATAGATTGATCTTTCACTTATCCTTGTTCCTGAGTCGATGTTCCCTGAACTTTGCTAAAGAGTTCTTCTGTGAGCAGAAGAAAGCCAGATGGAAATGGCACGTCCTTTTGTAGAATTTTATATAGAAAATTTTGAGTACTCGTCTGGAAGAGAGAATATTTCTCTGGAATATTCTCTCAGATAAACAATTTTCACGAACTCTGATTGCGCATGACAACCTAACAGTAGGGCTTAAATCCATTTAACGAGAGTTCGTGGTTTAATTTGAGGAAATATCACGTGGGCTATTTTAACAAGGAAATACTAAAATATTGAATAATAAAGGGATTATCTAAAGCTCCCAAATAACAAACGAGATACTGGAGAATGCATCAGTATTTTTCTATCACTAAGCCCAAGTCGTTACCAGCCGCCGACATGCAAGAATCGGGTTACAAAAGAGAGATTGTAATGTTAAATATATTGGAATAGAGCACACAAAAAAAAATAATTTATGCAGCCAAAGTCTAACAAAGGTTAAAATTTGCTAATATGTTTAATATTTGCAATATATAATATTATGTAAATAAAAGCAGCTTAGAAAATTTGAACAATACTGCTGGTATTTTTCCCAGATCAAGCAAAAATTATATAACTGTTTCAATGAGCATAATTTTTATTAATAAAATATTTTAATTATTTTATTTATGTGAGTTAAAACATTAATATTCAGTTATTTTTCATATTATTGTGTATATAATTTTTATATATTGGGGGAGGGGGGACTAAACATCGCTGGAATAAGCTTCTATTTATAATTATTAGGCTTTAAAAGGTACGAGAAAAATAGGAGACAATTTTTACACATTATGAAATTGAATATATTCTACATACAGTCTGTTCTTATTATATACGTTTATTGTATTGATATTAAATTTATGTATTTCAAATTTATGATAAACAAGAAACTGAATTTCTCTTAAAAAAACGACTAAGAATTTTTAATAAAGGGAAATAATGATCGATTAAGATGGTACCAAACGATATATTTTTTTCTTTGGAATCATTATCTAAAACGATTCACTGGATAAATACTTAAATTCTCGTCTCTCTCTCTCAGCGAAATTAAATAGTCTCTCTTTTGTTACATTACTTGAATAAGTTTAGTACTCTCAGTAGAATATATATACTCGAGCAACTTATTTAAAAAAAAAGTGGAGAAATGCTATTTTAATTCGTGTCGCCATTTCCGCGTCACTGAAGTTTGAGTATTTATAAACATATTTAATTGTTAATGAAATTTCGAAGTAACGAAAACAGGAAGTTCATTCCAAAAAACTTTCAACCGTATATCCACGGAGACAAACTCTTCTCTTTTGTATTAGTTTAAAAATAACTAAGTCTCGGTCTGATAGATTCTGTATACAATCTTAAAAATAAATCTTGGGGCATTTATAACGCTTATTAATGAATACTATTGTTTTTTGTTATATGGTTGGAAGTTTCTCCAAGACGTATGGAAACTTGTTCCTGGAATATTTTAAATATCTGTTATTAAAATGTGGTGTAAAAAGATATGTGAAGGAATATAATGTGAAGTTGAATATAAGTTGAATTCAAGTTAATATATAATATAAGTTGAATTCAAGTTATGAGATTTAAAATTAGATTTCATTTATCTTACAAACATAGCTTGTTTTTTAGCTATCTTTCTAGAATTCGTTTAGCTAGTTATTCTCCCTTTTTCATCATATGTAAAATGCCAAAATCTTGATTACGATTTATTTTTGTTACTACTAAAACACTTAAAATGTATGATGAATGTTTTTAAAATTAATTCTCATTCACATCGTTTTGTCGTAAAAAAAAATAAAAGAACATTTGGACAAATTTAGAATTGTAAAGCATTTACAATAATTAAATATATTTGTCATATTTTATTTTTATTACAGAAATATCACAAAGTACAAGCGAATATTAGACTTCTTTTAATTTTAACAACCCTTTTGTTATTTTTAGTTTTAATTAGGGAAACAATAAACATAACATTCAATCAAAATTGTTAGATGCTATACATATATTTGAAGACAATTTTTTTTAAATTCTTAAACTCTTAGTAAAGAGAAATAAAAAAAATTTAGAGAAAATAATGCTTTTTCTTTTAAATATTATCGATGTAAATTTATATAAACATAGTAGTGTTTTTGTATAATTATAATCAAGACTATAATGCTGCGGATATTGAAGTTTGAATTAGAGTATATCGAGCAGCAATTTGTAATTATTTTCACGAGCCTAGTTATTTTGTTCCGTTCATGCCGGGAGTTTTCTTATCTGAAAAATCTGAAACACATTTGAAAATTTATTTTGTTTGAAACCGAAATAAATAAATGCAGCAAAATAAAATAGCTACCATATAAATTATGTAAAAATTATAAGATTGCTTATTCAATTTTGCTTCGTCAAAAAAACACCCCCTGAAAGCTGAAAATATTTACGTGAACGAAGTTATCACAGTGTTTAAAGAGGAAGCATTTTTATGTCCTAAAAATGAAAATAAAAATCTAAAGGAAAGTATTTACTGATAAAAAAAAATGTATTAATTAGAAATAGGCTGTTCTACTATTCTAAGTTTATTTGATTTTCTTTTTTCCTTCTGAAAATACTTCCTTTCGCTTTCCCATTTTCAGTTATCCCCTTTGATTATTTATTTTATAAAGTTTTCATGTAATTATTAGATACCTTTGAATATATTATATAAAATATATCAACCTTTAATGTCACTTTTTTGTAAGTTTTCTAAGGCATGAACTTGGTTTGCATACGAAATGTTCTCTTCTTAAATTTAAAATGCTTTTTGGTGCAACTAGATTGACAAAAGGAGTAGGAAGAATTATTTCGTGATTTTTAGTATAAGTTTTCAAAAATAAACTTCTTTTTAAACTTAACTTTAACAATTAAGCATTACAATACGCAATTAATCGATGATTCCTATTTACCTAGAATTTTTAATGCTACTTTTTTCGATTAATTTCAATTATAAACACACTTCTTAAATTGAAAAAAATTCCAGTTTTAAAAAGAAAAATGAGCATATTAAGAGATTTTACTTTTGGAAAAATGCGGAGATATTAAGGAAATGCATTCTTGATAATAAACACTTATGAAACCCTTTGAAATTGCTGTTTCTTTTCTCAGGTGTTACTCCCTGTAGCTAGTCTTTTGCAAGTAGAGAGTGTCCGGGAGGCTTGCTGCAAATTCTTGTTGCGTCAACTTCACCCCTCCAATTGCTTGGGAATTCGGAGTTTCGCAGATGCTCACTCTTGCGACGAACTACACAGGAAATCTCACAAATACGCCCTACAAAACTTTCAAGAAGTTGCCCTTACAGAAGAATTTCTTCTCTTACCCTTCTGTGAAGTAAGTACTGAACATATATAATTATAAAAATACATGGTACAGAAAGAAAAATTATCCTTCTCAGAAAACTTAATATATAAATTTAATATATGCTGAATAAAAATAGGAAAGATGCATCAAAGTTATTGAAGCAATTGTACATCATCAAAACGACTCCAAAAAGCACACAGAAGTGCATTACTTTTAAGAAATGAAGTTATAAATTCATTAATTCTGAACGCGTCAGCTTCCTTCTTTTTTTTTCGAGATCACTGACATCATAAATGGAAAGTGACAATTATGAAGTAGAAAAAAATTTGCTTGTTTCAATTGCTAAGCAATGAAGCTTTATTTTTTTTTAAATAGACTCTACAAGCATAATTATAGAATTTATAAGTTGTCATTAACGTTAGATATTTATGACAGCGGTTTTGAATAGATCTGTTACTATAAAAGAAAACGATAAAGGACGTGTGTTCGTTTCTGACTAAAAAGTTAGTAGGATTTTAAGTACAATATTTCTATTGTTGTATGCAATAAAAAATGTAGAATTCTCAGTCTTCTTCGGAACACATTCCAATCCAGGAATGGGGAGTCTGCTATTTAAAGGCTATGCACAGTTTCTTGGAATATCGGAAATAGCCATTCCTTAAAATCGAGCTTCGCCGAAAAAATATTTTATTTCCATCTTTGATTTTTTTTAGTAACGAAAGTTAATTAAAACTATGGACTTTGATTTATTAAAATTTAAGATGTGTCTTAAGCATTGACTATACGTATTTATATGTAATCATTAAAGTCTTCATCATCTGAATGACATTATTGTTTCTTCTAAAGCAAATAAAAATAGTTTCAAAATTGTTATAAGTATACTAATATCAATTGAGGAAGAGTTTATTGAAGTCGCACTATAGAGCAACACAAGGGCTGCTGGCGACGGACCTCGTAGGTCAAGCGACGAAGACCGCAGCTGAGCTGGCACCCCCTTCTTTGATCTTCCAAACCACGCCAACGGGAGGGCTTTGTGCCTCAACACATTGCATAAGCTCCTCTACACGGCGGGTATTCAGTGGTACTGGTTCTCGAATACGTACATCGTGGTCATGATACGTCGGTCCCGAATCCGTGACCTTGACCATAGGCTACCGTGCCCCCTATTAATAGCAAGAAAATTGCTTTTAAATGTAGCTAAATAAGCCAACGTTGCCATCTTAATTGACGAAAAACTCACTACAACTTTCCTATACAGAGGGTCTTCCATTCCTTCTGTTGTACGTAAGGCCACAGTAATCTGGTACATAAATTATGGTTCGGATTCGTGATTTTAGACCTATGACTCATGAGTTCCAATCATAAATTTACTTATAGGAATTATAATAGTTAACAGAAGAAAAAGATGCAACTGCCCTTAAGACCTTCAAAATCCCTCTCTTAAAGTTGAGTACTGGTAAAGAGAGTGTGAATACTAATGCAGGTGTCGTCCTCGTCACTTGATTTGTTCATTGAAATTACGAGATACGTAACTCATAATGATGACGAGTAAAAACATTGAGATTACACAAGCTTTTATGCAAGCACAAATGAGGGAAAGTTGCATTTAACGAAAACAAAATTACCAATACAAGAAATGAGTTAAATAAACTAAATTGAAAATAAAGATGAAATTATAAATAATAACAAAACAATATGATTGTGTTTAAATAAAGATTTAATTTGTAAAGGTATTTACAAATATAAATCTAAAACATTAGAGTTTTGCTTATCTGTTTTCTCATGCTCATTTTTTTGTTTCAGGTTCGTGATTTGATTGCTAGTGATCAATTAAATGTAGTATCCGAAGAGGTTGTATACAAGTCCATCGTTACATGGATTAGACATGATTCAGCAACAAGGGAAAGATATCTTGGAAAGGTAAAACTAATATACTCTTTTTATGGTTTAACATCACCTGAAACAACAAAAATATTTTAAGTAATTAAATGCATTGAATGTAGAAGGTTAACGGATTATTATGGAAGTCATTGAACTGTTAATAATTATAAAATATTAATTTTTAAATATATCTTTTAAAATTTATTTTCAATCTTGAGAAGATTATTGTGTACAAACACGATTTTATTTAAGGTTGAAAAGTAATAATTATCATTTTATAAAATTAATACTGTTTATAAAAAAAAAACCGCAAAAAATTAACCAATAGAAATAAATGTATCGCGGACTTTCGCCCGGTGAAATATGATTGCTTACCAAAAGACGAGGCATTTTCTTAAAATATATACCTTATTTTGACTTTCTAAAAAACTTACCTCTTCATTATGCTAAACTTGAAGTTAATAATATCTATAAAAAATTCTTTCGTAGTGCAGCTGCCAGTGCTACTAAAACTAAACGTTAAAGGGTGTCATTAAAACCTGACTCTGTGTCTTGGACTCTCCTCATGCTACTGCTGTGGCTGGATGAGTTTAGACAATTGACTGGATAGGACTACCATTATATTCATTAGTTTCGTTTTAATTTGACTGTCTCACCTTTATGTGTTTTGTGTGATTCTAGACAAGCCATAGACGTTGTTCATTTAGACGTGTGCTCTGCACTTAAAAATTTAGACTGTGTTGTAAAGAAGTATTGGATAGCTCGTTACCTAATGACCTGATAGTTAATGACCAGACATTTGATAAATAAATAATTATGACTTTCTAATCACTAAATTCGACCTGAGCTGCGGGAAGTATGTCAGCTTAAATACTAATTTAAATATCTAGAATATAAATCTTTTTCTTACCGTCAATAACCTGATCCTCAGAAATCGCGATTCCTTGATCGGCCCGTCGAACTCTTTCACCTTAAGCTACGAAGATTCCAATATTAACTAAAGTTTTAATCTCAGAATGACAACAATCACCACTACCGACTTCCCCTTTCACTTAACTTTAAACAATAAGCCTCATTAACACATAAATCGCGGTTCCTTTACAGAAAGAGGTTTCGTAATCATTTAATCTCAGCAAAAGTATTTTCCCTAGAGGATTAGTCAGAATCTCGAATAAAACTCGTTACAAATGTATTAAACTGATAAATAATAAGTTAAAATTTCGTGAAGTTTGAATCCAGATTTTGTTTTCAATTGCGCTGCTGTCTAATTAGTTGTACCTAAAGGCATCCAATTCATCATTCTCGTCATTATCACGAATCAAATTTGAAAACAAACATTAATTTCCTGAAAGCACCTAAAGAAAGCAAGACCCAACGATGTTTCCTCTTTATTTCTCATCAGCTTCTGCTTCACGTGCGGCTGCCTTTGACCGGGAGGGATTTCCTCCTGGCTCAAGTGGCTGATGAACCCTTACTCCAGAGCAGCGGAGAAGGCAAAGATCTTTTGATAGAAGCCATGAAGTATCACCTACTCCCGGAACAAAGAAACAACATGGTGTCTGTCAGAACAACACACAGGAAACCAGAAGGCCTCAGGCCTTATCTCTTCGCAATAGGTAAGTTGATCAAGGATTTCTTTTTATTTTGTCTCCCTATATATGCCTCTTTTTATCTCGATTTTTCTTTAGGTTTCACAGGAAATATTTTTTTCCTGAATTGGTGGGTGTAAATTAATAAAAAAATATTGTTGTAACGTGAGTTTCTTTATTAGGGCAACGATAATAATCAGTCTATCGCACCTACTTCATCAGTAATTGAAATTTTAGCGTTTTTATCCATTGATCCTCAATTGAATAATGAATCCTTAAAGATACTTAAGATTTGGCAGCATAAGAGTGGTTTCGCATTAGACCGAATTTTTAAATATTTAATTAAAAAATTAAAAATAATATTTAAGAATTTTTATTTCCTAATTTAATTATTCATAAAGTATAGTTACTTGTGTTTCAGTGGAGAAGGAAAGTATTTTTTTTTTTTGTGAGGGATGAAATATTATTCTTCTATTTCTTTTAGACTTTCCAAACATGAATCGCATCACGGATATAAATTAAAACAATCACATTTGTAATGTTTACTACATTTTCTAAAAGTACTTTGAATCGAGAAAGATGTTTGACTGAAAAAAATACGAACTAAATAAAAATTGCTTTTGATTTAACAATTCAGAAGTTCGCTGATTCGATTTAACTTTAAAGTGTCACGATACCTCCTCTTCATGTTAGTTAAGGTGAAGATCTCACTCCTTATTAAGATTCTCGGGAGGATCCGAATGCATCTTAGGTGGAGAAGCTAATGAATAAAAATCAAAATGAAGCAGGAATTTGTAACAAATTACTTTTTTAAAGTTAAACACTAGAAATAACTACGAGCTATGCCGACAAGCCAAGCTAAAGGGTAAGAATTAGTTTTGTACTTATTTGAACAACCAAATGGCCTTAACAGTTAAAAAACTTCAGTAATCTTGAATACCACAAAAACACGACAATGTATTTTTTTGCATAAATTGATGTGGTAATATCGTCCTCTATCACCTACAATCTTCTCGATATCTTTCTAAGTGATCTATCTCTTTGACTATTTACATGCTATTCGATAGTGATTTCCTTTTTATTGAGGCCTTATTCCATCTTATAGGGTCAATTTGGCTGGACGAAAGAGAACTCGAGTTAGAAAGGAGAGTTAATTGTTGCAAAAATAATATCAATAATAGATATTTTTCTGGTAGATATAATAAGAAAAGGGACTAGGAATTCTAGCTAGTATTCTTTGAGTCTGAGTCTAAATTTTCTAACAAAAATGGTATCACTTCCAATGATGGGTGCACGCCCAATGATGAGAATCATTCGAATTGGTAATCTTAAGTTATGAAGTCAAAATCTTATCAAAATAAGAACTGTGGAGTTAAATAAAAACTGAATAAGCTTGGTTTTGTACAGGTAAGGTTTCCATGAGGCATTCGATGTGTTCAAAGTAGGATTTATCTAATGAGATCTTAAGAGAACTTTAAGTAATTTAAACTACCAAGAAAACGCGGTAAAGAGTTCGCGCATTTTCTTTTCTCGATCAGAAAGGTCCGCAGCTATAAAGTAAGATGAAAAAACTGCTACAATTGATAAAGTTTAAATAATAATGTACGAGTATTAAAATAGTTTTTTTATTAAAAATATTAAAGGGTATTGACGCCAAAAATTTTATCTTGATTGAATAGAATTGAAAAGTAACTGAAGAAAGGTGTGTCATCTTAGGTTATTGAAGTTATTTTATTAAAATTCCCTGTATTGATAGTTTTGTGAATGCATTTTATTTACATAAATTGTATTACTTTAAAAAAAATTTACATGTAATGAATCGAATTTTTCTTTCTAATCACTTAAAAGGCACATTTTTATTGTTTGAAAAGTTCTGCAAAATACAGGTGTGCTCTTTAACATTAAAAGCAACTTACCTAGAAGCATTGATTCTAACAGGAAGAAAAATCGGTAAATGAGACGTTCATGTATTGAAAATAAAACGCTAATAGTATCATACGAGTTGAATATTTTATTCATGAAATGCAGTAACAAAAGCGAAACAAAAAAAATCTGTTCTGGCCCTCATGTAAGTTGTTATTCATCAAGGTATTGATTCGTAGAGATGACGCGGATATCTACCAGTGAGATTGCTTGCAAAACACGTTCCAGATCAGTGGGATCCAGGGACGATTGGAGGCACTTTATCATCAGCTTATTGCTTAGTGGGAAAAGATCTGGTGATTACGTTGGGTAGCGAAATGTTGGAAAAGCACAAAGACAGGAGTAGTAGAAAAGAATGCCGAAAGTTGTCAAGCAGTATCCAGTTGAAATATAAACTAAGGGGTCTGTGAAAGGAAAGACAACTCTAGCAACGTTTAGTCTCATTGATGAACCACTTTGTTGTTCGTGTAACAACCAAAGAGGTGCAGTCGTGAAATCAAAAGGCATCCCATACCATAACTCCTGGTTGTCGGGCTGTGTCACGGTCAACTATCAGGTGAGTATTTCATCAGTGCTCTTGACGCCTATAGGCATATCTTCATTGGTAACCAGGATTTAATTCGAGGTGAGACAAGTCGGAAACGATTCACAGTTGAATGTGATTGAGTGTCAAGTTTATTCCGGTACCACTGCTAATGCTCCTAGCAATGTACAAGAGAGAGGGTTAGATGGCGCAATGGCTTCCGTGATCTTAGACCTCGTTAGCTGAGTAACTTATCGATGGTCATTGCAGGTGTCCCATTTATATATCAAATCATTCTCAAGGACTCATCTGAGATTGTGAGTGTCTGTAAGGAGATAACTCTGCTCTAGTATTCTGTCTTATCTCTCTTGTAAGTTTATATTCAGAAATCTTTTTTAATATATTCTTTTAAAAAGACCAAGAAGAGAAAAATACCGTCGATCACAGTAAAGTTAGTGAAAAATTTCTCCTTTCTTAGATTTAAAGAAAACAGGATAAGAAATATATAAAGAAACACAAGGTACAACTGTATAAATTTATTTTTATATAAAAAAAACTTACCAAACATAGTTATCAGGTAACTAAACTAAAATGTACAACATATTAAAATGTAGAAATAATTATTTAGAATTTTATTTTGAAAATGTTTTTTTTTATATCATTTCTTATATTAAATTCATTTCAACGCTTTCTTAGCAAATAACAACTTTATTTCACAACTACTTGAGCCAAGTTGTCCCACTCTTTCAATCTCGCACAAATTCACTCTCAGGTTCTCTCTGCCACTATTCACTCTCTCCTGCCTTCCGCATCACTCCTCCCTCTGTGGAAGATGCAGTGGTTGAAATTGTTTTTTGTGCCATCTCTTTCCTGAATATGTGAGGCACCCTCCCGGGGGTGCCCCTGTTCTCCATTATCTACTCGACCTGTTTCTGTAGGGAATAACGAAGAATCACGCAAATCGTTCATCTTAATATCTGTTTATTAAGATCTTAACTTAATCACAATACGCAACAATAATAATAATCAAATTAAGTAGATCTGGAATGAGAAGACATAACTCGTATTACCAACTAATCGCGTAATTGACCACTATATCTAACTTTACAGCTTAATTCTAATCCCAATAATACACGCACTTTCCTTATACATTGGTGTGCAAAACTTAAGCAACAATGTAAAAATTTAGCAGATAGCCATGAAATTGCAGAAAAGGAGGTCTGGAGATCAGTAGAGAGAACACGTAAGTCAGTAGAAACGTCATGCGTATGCAAATATCAGGAACAAAACGTCAGAAGCGATGTGAGCGTACGCAAAACGCGTGATGTCGGCGCGCGCTGCTCAACAGTAGAATGAAATGAAGGACGGAGACGCAATTCACCATATTCTCTGCAAGTGCCAGTGAGTCAGTTCGTGAAATATGGCTAGAAGAAATCATCTGGATGACTTCACACGTGGAAGAATGATCGGAAAGCTGGAGGAGGGGCGTACTGTCACCAGTGTAGCTGCAGAGTTCGGAATCAACAAAAGTGTCGTTTCGCGCGCTTGGAAAGCGTTCCAAACCACAGGTACAGCTGTTAGAAAGGTTGGAGTGGCCGCCCGAGGACGACAACTGCAGGGGATGACCGATATATCATCCTGCAGGCGAAAAAAGTTCGACAGCAATCAGTAAGCGCCATTGCTCAGAAACTCTGTACAGCAACAAGTCGACAAGTAT
>BMAV01014328.1:27365-65516 GCA_019973955.1 Trichonephila inaurata madagascariensis | reverse complement strand
GATGATTTTTCGTGAAGTTATGGCAATAAACCCACCTGTTGCTTAAGTTTTGCACACCAGTGTAGTTTAATCAAAGGTGCTTACCGCTATATCCTAAGTAAACAGATACCTTGTTGGTCCTAACAGACGTGGCTTCAATCTGTCTCTAAACCTTGTGGTCACGGATCCACCTTTAACTTGATTATACAGGTACCGGTAGGTTAAATCTTGGACTTGGTATTTTCTCTATCTTTTACTCAATCACTTCTAAGCATAGACATAGAGCTCACATAGCCACCTCACGAACGCTAAACTTCTACTATATATAAGATTCCTAATTTGCCTATATACACACCTTCTTCTCGAATTGGTTGGAAATAATTGCCATTTTGGTCCCAAAGAAACCCAAGAGGACTGTTAAAAGAAAACGTGATGAAAGCCCCGTCGCAAACACATATTTACAACATTGGAATTTTTTTTTGTAATTCCTCTTCAATGATGCATAGTATCTTTTGTTAATTCAACAAAATGGTCAGATTTTCGAGTAGCCACGAAACTAATTGAAGTAAGGATACGGGAAAAGTTTTTGAAATTAAAAAGAATTTTGTTCCTGAATATCGTGTGTTGAGGGGGAAGAAGAAAGTGAAGGATTTATAAATAAAAAATGCTTAGAAGCAAGCACACGCGTAAGATATCCAAATCACGCAAGACTATATATACATGTTCTGTTTTCATATGTTGACTGATAAAGTACTTTGTGGGATCTGTCTATTATCTACGGCTATTATGATTCATAATATTTCAGACTCAGTCATCTATCATTACCTCCTTTTCGAGATTAGACAGCTGTTGTCTTGCGAGTCATTTTTTATCAGATATTAATCTGGAAAAGGAGCTTGGCTGCTGTTTATGCTTAGTTATCAGACACATGTTAAATTTGTGAACATATATACAATGCTAATGGAGATAACGAATATTGTTTTGTTTGCGTACAACATTAAATCCCACTTTTCTATCGAAAAAAAAAGTTTTTATAAAAAACTCATTTCTACACACACACACACATATATATATATTGATGTAAAGGGATAAAAAATGCCAAAGGCAAGGGAGTAAAAAATATTTTAAGGGAAATTCATTTTCAGTTCATTTCATCTTTTTAATTACATAAATTAATTGCAATATTATAATATGAAATAACATTATGAAGTGATTAAGTAACCTATACCATCTACCTATAGCTATAGGTAAATGATTAAAGCATAAAGAATTTATAAAAGGTAGTTCGCATTGTTACCAAAGGTCAAACATAAAAATCAACAAAAAATAACACAAAAATAATTGTGATTTTAAATATTTTCAAGTAGAGGAGGATATTATAAATAAAAATAAAATGTGTAATTTCATCTAAGTTTAAAATTTTCTCTGCAAAACAAATAAATAGAGAACTATTTTTATTGTACATAAAGAATGTCTCAAACTAGGTAAATACCCTTACTGAATAAAACTCAATGAAAGTCTTTTGGCCATTATATCATTATTACTGAAGTTAGTTATTAAGTTATTTTTCAGTTTTCTGTTTCATTATGAAAACAAATGCAATTAATTTTATTGTTCTAATTAAAATTCCTTATGGTTTTTTTCTCTATTAAATAATTATTTTAAAATATCCCGGTTTTTTTTTTTTGAAAAATTTAGAATAAAAAAAGAGATTTGAAGGAAAAAAGATTTTTTTCCCCTAACCCTTTTCTGTTATAAATTTTTGAATGCCTTTCCCGTTAAATTCTTTACAAAAAAAAGTTTTAACAGAATGAAAAACAGTTGTGTACTTCTCAGCGCATATGATCAGAATCAAAGAGTCCCAGAAACACGATATTTGACATCATGAAGGATAGATTTCTTAAGATATGCGCCAAATGGTTCGCGAGGCCCAGATCTTAGATTTTTAAAGGCTTTGTTTCATCTCAATTAGGTCTTAACAAGATCGTAAACCGAATAATTTTACTCGTCAAATGTTATTCCCGGACATATTTACCGAAACATTGGGAATTTCAAACTATGTGCCAATTGTCAAGAGTGGTCAATCTGCATTATTATGTCATGTCTGTCGCCCTTGTTTAGGCCTACCCCTATGTACCGTCATTACTCATTTTGTCGGTGTCTGCCTACGTTTATGAGATTGTGAGTCACGCACATTTATTTGTTACGGGTTACCACTTGTTCGAGTATTTGACAACGTATGTAAAACTGTATACTTAAAATCTATAAGTAATGCAACAGTTGATTTTGAAGACATAGTTAGTAATTTTACGAACTTAAAAGGTAGAAAACGAATTTTCTAATAATACTCCATTTCATTATGGATTGTTTCTATTAAACTTAGATGTATATACACCAAATTTTCTAAAAGGCAGCAGATAAGGTATATTTTTGGCGTAGGGGCCCAGGGTCTCAAGAGGTCTTGAGACTGGTTCATGAAACAAAGAGCATTAGTGAAAAATCGAGTCCTTAAATGGCATGGAATTAAAAAAAGAGAATAGGAGACACTTATTATTTGATCGTGGCTCAATATTATTTGGTTCATCGCCAATAGATTTGACGTATCAGGATAATTATTTTGTAATGCGTAGCCTTTCAACAGTAGGATTAAAACGTGAACCTTTTTTTGAAGGAATTCCCATTCATGGCATCCTTTTTCTTTTATACATTTCGTATTAAAACTGAGAAAAAACGTTCTTTATATTTGAAAACAACTGATGAAATAAAATATGTAATCCAATAACATTTTTATAGCACATTGAAGAGAGAATAACACAGAATGTAATAATACCTCGTAATCGTTGGGATCAAGATACACAATGTATACAAAAGTCGAGTATCTACAGATTTACAGTAAAAAAAAGCTTACATCGGCTTATTTGCTGTCTGTTTATTAAAAAAAAATGACAAATTATAAAGATATACGTATAATAAAATAAAACGTATCCAATTATATATGTCTGCCAGAAGTCCCTTGCATATACATATTTTCATGTTGAATAAATAACAGAAACAGACAATGTCGTTTTGCTCAATTCACGAATATACCGACGGATGGAAAATATTTCATTTAAGTAGTGTCTTGAATCGAGCGCATTTTCAACTGAGAGAGAAATTACGCTATTAAAATATATTCAATATTACACTGTTCAGGGGTCGGCAACCTTTTAGCTGTGGCGTGCCAAACCAATCTACCAATATGATTCAGCGTGCCACACAGTAGCACATTTTTGAAACAATTCGATTCCCGCGATAATGCTTGCAGGGTTAGAGAAAAAAGGTCAATAATATAGATTTTCAGTTGTATTATATATTAATTTTGCATCCTTTAAAAATATTTCTTGATATAAAAATAAACAGCATAAAACATAACTATTTCTTCTAAAAAAATTTAAAAAATTAAAATTGTATATATATTATGTATTTTTAAACATATTTAGTAAAATAAGAAAAAGTCGACTTTAATAAAAGCATTTCATTTCATTATAGTTAAATGAAAAGATAAATAAAATTTTTAATTCGAACCTAGTACTTGCACCTCTTTACTTTCATATCGCAAATTCAAAGGTGTAATTTGTGACTTTCAATTTGACACGACTTTGAGCATTCAGTTCTTAAACAATTTATTTGCGGACTCGAAATATTTTTCATATGAAGAAAGATTTTTTACTTAGATATGTAGGATCAAAAGTGGAAAGCAAAGTCCATGCAATTTTCTCCATTCAAACAATTAAATCTCTCCAGCAATGGCATTCAATAATTTACAAAATAGCCGTAAGTTTATCTTTAAGAGTTAATTCCGTAATTGCCCATGATGCTGAAAATATTTGTCAAATAAGGGGCATTACAAATTTATCAACTTCAGTCCCCACAAAAATTGACAAATTGGTTGAATAGTGGAGCGTTCCACTGAGAATTGTACCGCGTGCCACATGTAGCATGCGTGTCATTGGTTGCCGACCCCTGCTCTAGAGGAAGGTTAATTTATGAGAAGAAAAAGAAATCCTCGTTTTTTCCCGCGTCCCCTGCAAAAAAAGTGATTTACAAGATGTTCCTTTTACCACCCAAGCATTTTCTTATGCTTTAATATAAAGATGTAAAAATTTTAAAAAAATACTACCTAAATATTTCATAGCCCAGGATTTCATCCACTTTTATCTTCGTCAGAATTCAGGTATATAAGTAGCGAAATGCTTCTCTAAATAGGCCCGAAATATTCGTTGAAGGTGCGCAAGAGTGAGTGATTTTGTGAGTTATATTAGCTGATTGTTTGTCTTTGTTGACGTTCCCTAACTTTTCTTTTAGGCCCCTGTGTTTATGCGAATTACAAAAATAAGCAGATTGTTCCGATTGCAGGTGGTGGATCCCTCTTCGCCATCCACTGCGAATGTGAATACTACAACCCTAGGACTGACCGGTGGTCACCGATTGCCTCCACATCTCATAGGAGATCGAGAGCGGGAGTGGCTGGCGTGGGAAGACTGGTCTATGCTGTTGGAGGGTAAGTAGTAAAATTAAGCTGAAATGTTACACATGGTATCCATGAACTTTTCAACAAAAGTGAAGGAGGGAATACAGAAAACAATATCTGACATCAAATTTAAAGTTTTTATTCACTTATATTGGCAAAAAAAAATGACTAAGAGGTGTCCCAGCTTGATTCTTTATTGGAAAAGAAAAGTAACAGATGTAAGGCGCAATGTCATTCACATTTTTAAAAAAATTACAGGAATTTGCTGAAAGGGGCATCCATGGGAACTTCATTGCGTTGTTCATACCAGCCAAAAAAGAACTGTCTCACGCCTTCTAAATATACCCGGTTGTATGGTTTTAATTTTATCTACAGAAACAGACATTCGCAGGATGAGATCTTCAGCAAAAATCACAGTTGATTTCATTATAAAACTAGTTTGATCCCTCAAGTGTTCGAAAAGAAGACGTGGAAAACTTGAAGGTGAATGAATTCACGTGTTAATACACTGATTAGTGCATTGTGTCTCTTGCAAAATCTCTTAGAATGGCTTTAATCGCTGTTAAAAAAAAGCATGACAAAAACCTTAAATTGATACTCCATGCTTTTTATACATACAGCGCTTCTGGGTCCTCAAAAAAAACCCCCAAAAAACAGTGAATTTAAGTCAGTGGAGTTTGAAGTCCCTTTTGGATGTCAATCCCATCCAATCTATCTATACGAATATACTGTGTTTTTGCAAGTATTTGGGTTACGTGTCTAGAGAGACCCCAATTTCGTTTCGGAGGAATTATTGCCAACGTTTTTTAAGCAAATGAATTGATTCGCACAGAGATAGTGATCCTACACTGTATGTCAAATATAGTTCATCTTTTCGTACATTATCACTACTTTTTTAATGTAAGAAATCGCTGGCGCTTTGTATGTTACATTAATTGAATGTTTTTAATTAGCCAAAATATAGAAACAATTTATTTTTCTTAATGCTACTATAACTTGCAGAACATGCCTTTCCTTTGCTGATATATGATCTGCCTTGCTTCAAAAACTTCCATTCTTACTAATAACAGAATATCTTTTAAAACTGTTTGAAAGGAAAAAAATCGCACGTTTTAAATATATAATGAAATTGAGATATCTTCTACCCAGTTACGACGGTTCCAAGGACCTTTCTTCTGTTGAATGCTATAATCCTTTGAACAACAAGTGGTCTCCTGTTCCTCCCATGGGAACGAAGAGAAGCTGCCTGGGTGTCGCCTCCCTCAATGGTCTTCTCTACGTAGCCGGGGGTTATGACGGAGCCTCCTGCCTCAACAGCGTCGAAAGATACGATCCTCTAGTATCTACGTGGACATCTGTCATTGCTATGGAAACCAGGCGGAGATACTGCAGGATGGGTGTTCTGGGTAAGTACACATTATAGACATGGTAATTAAATGTTTAGTAGTTTAATGATACCACTGAGACCAGGTCAACCTAGTTCTGCTGCCTTATGCAATTGTTAAAATACGATATTCATCATAATCAACATAGTTTAGTATCACGTTTACCATACGGTCAAATATGTTGTCATCAGAATCAACAAATTCTATTAGAATTTTAAAGAAAGAAGTATGTATATATATACTGCTCTTTGTATCCTAATTAGATTTAAAACAGCTTCCAGATATTTAGATTTTTCTCTTTTATTTTTGTATCGTTAGAAAGGTATGTCCCATATATATCGCTCTCATTGATTTAATAATTCTTGCATTAAACTCCTGCGAATGAACTAAAATATCAAAATTTCGAGTTAAATGCAAAAAAATGTTATGTTAATATTAAAAGTATTGTTATATACGGAATTTTAAAGTTTCTTTTTTTTTAAATTAAAATATATTGTGAAAAATTGATAGAGTAGAATTCTATTTAAAAGAAGTAGTACACACACACACAAAACATAATGTTACAGCAAGAGTTGCTTAGAAGAATGATCATGCTCGATTTTAAAAGCTATACATCAATATTTTTCATTACTGGTTAAAATGTTATTAATAACTGTAGGTTATTGAAAATACGATATTCGAATACAATTTAAGGTATTAATTAAGTACAATACATTAAACAATTTTAGCTTTAATGTTTTTCGTATAAAAAGTAATGTATCTCTTTTTACTCAGCAAAAAATATAACTTCGGAAAATCTCTTTTAAAAACCTTTTATTGTTACTAAAACTTTATTTGTGGCATTTTTATTTACTGCGTTATCCACAAATACAAATTTCATTTCTTTGTGATATTGAAATACATCTTCATGAGAAACACAAATTAGCATAACCGATGCCAAAAAATCTATCTAAGATCTTTTAATCAAAACCTTAATTATTAATGAACTTCACATATACATAAAATAATTTGAAAAAAACAAGCAATGGATTAAATAGATCGCAATAAGTTAAATCTGTTTGAAATGTAAAATTCACATTTTTTTCGATCACTTAAAGGCGATGCTTTTATTTATGGTTTACATTTAATTTTTTTAAAGCAAAGATTTTATTTGACTTTTAAAAAACATTAATACATGCATATTTTTAATAACAGTTCTATTTATCTGAAATATATATTTATCCTGTTTAAATAACTAATAATTTATAACGAGACTCGTAATTTTTGCAGAAAAAAAAATTTTGTGTTTACAACAGAATTCATGTTAAAAAAGGATCAATTATCATTCGTGAAACGTATGATAAATATATTTCCAATCATTGAAATAATACATATCCCCAGATTATAGTTCCGCCATTCTTTTTATCTTATACCCAATTTATTAAAACAATTGGCAATGCACATGTAAACTGAATGTTTGTTTCTCTGCTGATAGTCTTATGTTGCAGTGAAAGAGGTTTTACAGATTCTATCTTTTCTCATTTCACTCTTCCTATCCAATTATTACACTTTCGAAGAGTATTCTTTGTTTTTTTATGTATTCAGATTTCTTTATTTAAATAAAAAATACATGGATTCATATGTAACAACATAAATAATCAACGCAATGTGTAAATACATGATTATATTATACTTAAGGCAAACTGGCAGTATTAACAGACATTTAAAATATTTTATACCTCAGGATTTAACACAAAATTCTAAATTAAAACTACTACAGTAGAATCTTCAAAATTTGTAATAAGTGGAAAGATCAGTTCATTTAAGAATGTGTTAAAATTAAATACTTGTTTAATTTTTTTGTTGTTGTTTCAGACGGATCAATCTATGCCGTTGGAGGATATGATGGAGTTAACTATGTTTCATCTGTGGAAAGGCTTGATCCCAGGGTGAATATACATTTTTTTTTCCCTCGTGTTTTCTAATTTTGAATATTTTAGAATTTTTTGGGTATATTTTTTTTGAAAAAGTGTTAAAATAATTGCAAGAATTATATTTTATAAAATGTTTAAAATGTTACATATCACACTTATTAGGCAGTAGTTTCTATCTCCTTACTACTCTTATCACTTATACTGTATAGCACTAAATGTTCAGGGTTTTTTTTTTTTTTTTTAATTTAAGCAAAATAGTTAAATATTATAAATGATAAAAGAATATTGGAAACAAATAGCTCTTCCTATAAATTTCATTATTTTTAACAGAATTCTTAGATATACAGTTGAAATTTTGTAATTACTTAATTGGGAACGTGTTCGATTTTCCACACTTTTGTTAAAATGAAATTTCCGAAGCAAATAGATAATCAACAATTGAATAATATATTTAGAATTTAAACAAAATAGTTAAGTATTATGAATGATAAGAAAATATTGGAAACAAACTGCTCCACCCATAAACTCCATTATCTTTAGCAAAATTCTTAGATATACAGTTGGAATTTTGTAATTACTTAATTGGGAATGTGTTAGATCTCCCACACTTTTGTTAAAATGAAATTCCCGAAGCAAATAGATTAATCAACAATTGAATAATGTAAAAATAACAAATAATTTTTTAAAAAGAAAATACATAATCATGAATTAAATTATTTTTTTTTATGTGTTCTAAAGCAAATTCATTCTGGAATTTTTTTAGAGAAAAATTATCAAGAGCTATCTAATATCAGTCAACATTCTCCGTTTTCACATTGTTAATTAATATTATTCACAGAAATTCACCCATTTAAAATTTTAAAAAAAGCAAACTCTTAAAAATCCAATTTTTTAGTACCAAGATTTTAAAATATTTTAACATTTAAAAAGTTTAAGGCATTTTCTAATCTATAGAAATGAAACATTCTAACATTAATGATTCAATAGAAAAGTCAACTGTTAATTTATGGTATTTTTTCCTTAAAGCAGTAAAGATGTAAATGCTTTTCCAAATAATGGTAATTTTTTTTTGAAGTGATAACTTCTATAGACTCGTTTTGCTAGAGAGTGAACTTGAATGAACGTCACGCTCGGGTTTGTAACGCTCATTCGGCTATTTTCATCTTTAGCCGGAAATCATGCTCGTGCAAGGTCGTCCGCAACATACACACCCCTAAAAAGAAAAGGAGGGACGTTCCCCCTCCCCCCGACCAATACGCAGTAAAGGTAAAGTTTCTAGCTTCAATCTAAGTTGAGCTCCCTCCCCGCCACCTCTTCTTACAGAAATGAATGGAGGGATTATTTCTAATCCTAGAGGCAGCATGAAAATGAAACATGTAATATTTTTAAAAAATAGGCTTAGAGAGAGAGAAATCATACACTAAAATTAAACAAAATGTAGAAAAAGGACAAATTTTTATAGATCTAATTAAATAGTATTATTATCATTAGCAATATTGCAGTGAATTTAAGAATAAAAATCTATTTTTGTAAGCGAATCAGAAAAGCAATGAGCAAATAGTTTTATTAATCACATTACTTAATATACTTAGAGTCTAAACAGAAAATTAAAACAACAAAATTAAGTATACAGGTAAGAAGAAAAAGTTACATTAAATAATTTAAATACAAGAAAACAAAATATAATTAAGAAGATTTACCTTGCAGCATCACCGGATATATTTGTACAAAACTGCAATACAATAACAAAAGAGCTAGTATAAGCTAGAGATAATGTGATATAAATCTTCTGATTAAATCTATTTTTAAAGGTTTTGAGACCTAGATTCCTCTCTTTCCAATCAACTACTTCTCTTACTATCCCTTGCTTAAATGGATAGAATAGAATATTGTTAAATTACAACCAAAATTCGCAAAGCCAGATCGGGTCTTCTGAACAAATTACCTATGATTTTAAGTGGGAATTTTAAAGTAGATTTTTCAAAAGGCAAATCAAAACCTTTAGTTGATTTTTTTAAAATCAAAATTCAATTTAATTCTGTCAAATGATCCACATGAAAGCACGAGGAAGTACGGAACAACGCTTGAAGGAGTTTTTTAAATAGATATTTAAATAAAATTTTGAAACTAAAGTATTTATAACCTGTTTCAGATACCATAAACCTATTGTTTCCTTCTTAGAATACAATTAATTCCCAAATATGATTGTATATTTCGCACAAAAATATTACTTTATGAGTACAGACATATGAATAAATAATTTTATAGGACAATACTAATATCCCCTTGTTTTTTATTCACCAAACTCTAATCCCTGAAATAACATTACAAAATTTGAAGTTATCACTTCTATCGTGTGGTCATAAGCACACACACTTTTTTTTTTTTTGTAATTCCTCGTTGCTTTTTGTAACACTTTCTTACCAAAAATGAAAATACATTTTACTGGAAATATCTACATTGACTTTAAACTTAAATTCGAATCCTATTTTCCGATATTAACCAAGAATAGTATATATTAAAAATATATAAATAAATAAATCATTAAGAAAGCACAATAAAAACTTTGTATAAGGAAAAAAAAAAAAACTGTGCGTGCTTATGACCACACGATAAAAGTAATAACTTTAAATTTTGTAATGTTATTTCAGGGATTAGTTTGGTGAGTAAAAAACAAGGGGATATTAATATTGTCCTATAAAATTATTTATTCATATGTCTGTACTCATAAAGTAATATTTTTATGCGAAATATGCAATCATATTTGTGAATTAATTGTATTCTAAGAAGGAAACAATAGGTTTATGGTATCTGAAACAGGGTATAAATACTTTAGATTCAAAATTTTATTTAAATATCTATAAAAAATACTCCGTCAAGCGTTGTTCGGTACTTCCTCATTTGACAGAGTTAAATTGAATTTTGATTTTAAAAAATCAACTAAAGGTTTTGATTTGTCTTTTGAAAAGTCTACTTTAAAATTCCCACTTAAAATCATAGGTAATTTGTTCAGAAGACCCGGTCCGGCTTTGCGAATTCCGGTTGTAATTTAGCAATATTCAATTCTATCCATGAATTATTTTAAGCAAAGGGATAGTTAAGTGAGATAGTTGATTGGGAAGAGAGGAATCTAGATCAAAACCTTTAAATAAGGATTTAATCAGAAGATTTATATCACATGATCTCTAGCTTATACTAGCTCTTTTGTCATTGTATGGCAGTTTTGTACAAATATATCCGGTGTTGCTGCAAGGTAAGTCTTCTTAATTATATTTTGTTTTCTTGTATTTAAATTAATTAATGTATCTTTGTCTTAATACCTGTATACTTAATTTTGTTATTTTAAATTTTTAATTGTTTTTATTTTCTTTTTAGACCCAAAGTGTATTTAAGTAATGTGATTAATAGAACTATTTATTCCTTGCGATTCTGATTCGCTAACAAAAATAGATTTTTATTCTTAAATTCACTGCAATATTGCTAATAATAATTATACTATTTATTTAGTTCTATAAAAATTTGTCCTTTTTCTACATTTTATTAAATTTTAGAGTAGGATTTCTATTACCACGTTTCATGCCGTTTTGGAGTGGCGGGAGGAGGGAACATCCTTCCTTTACTTTTTAGGGGTGTGTATTTCGCGGACGACCTTGTACGATCAAGATTTCCGACTAAAGACGAAAAAAGCCGAATGAGCGTTACAAACCTGAGCGTGACGTTCATTCTCCAGTAAAACACGCCAATAGAAATTATCACTTCAACAATAATATTACTTCCAAAATGGGTACTTTCGGGGTCTAAATCTGGAAGGTATTTCGTGATTTAAAAGAATGCTTTAAAATTATTACAAGTCCATGTTATAATTCATGTATACCCATCTTCACTGGCGTAGCTAGTTCTCAGTGGGCCCTGTATCAAAATTCCTTTGGGGCCTTTATTTAGAAATGGGAGCCCTAGTAGTTGGATTGTAGTTACACATGTTGGGGCCCCGTATCATTGATACGGCTGATGCGGCGGTAGCTAGGCCCTGCCCATTTCTAAAA
Source organism: Trichonephila inaurata madagascariensis (assembly GCA_019973955.1). Classification (NCBI taxonomy): domain Eukaryota; kingdom Metazoa; phylum Arthropoda; class Arachnida; order Araneae; family Nephilidae; genus Trichonephila; species Trichonephila inaurata. The sequence goes on along the minus strand of BMAV01014328.1, from coordinate 53,686 downwards.
TTACTTCATAATTTCGAGTATTTATTAAATACTTAAATCCTCTTTTTAAGATGTAAAATTAAAAACTCATTTTCCATTAAAATATAAAGAGTGAAGGATATAAGATAGATATTTTATTAAATAAATGTCTGATTGATTCAAATAAAAAAAAGGAAACAAACGTTAAGATAAGATATTCTCTAAATAATTGTAAAATGAAACTGCAATACTTTTGTAAATTATTGTACTAAGTTTTTAAACGGAGCATTTTTAAACCTGAAGTGTTCTTTCAAATTTGGGTTATATTCAAGAATTCCAGACGAATATACCTTATCTGATAAAAATCCCCTTTATCTAACTCGAAAGAAATGATAAAGGGAACGAATTGTCTTTTGCAGGAAGGCAAGTGGCAGCAGATGCCTCACATGATCAACCGTCGCAGCAGTTGTGGGGTGGCGGCCCTTGATGGCATGCTGTACGTAGTGGGCGGTAATGATGGAAGTCTCTGCATGTGCAGCGTGGAGAGGTTCGACCCCGCCAAAGGGACGTGGGAAGCCATGGCGTCTATGCACACCAGGAGGTGAGAATAACCCCCCACCATTAGCATTCCGAACACATGCATTTGACAGTGATATTTATTTTATTACCATGGAAAATATAAGCAATGTCAAAAGCAATATGACCATTTATTTTGTACCAACATATTTATAGTAGTTATAATTTGTATGAAAAACATTTTGTAAGGAATATAGAATAGGATGGGGGTGGGGGGGGGGGTTTTCTATATTTTTATTCACTAAATCGTTAATGTACATACATTGGCCTTTTTAAAATAATTGATAATTGTTCTGGAGGTCCCATGATGTCACTCTGATATACACACACGGGACAGCTTAAAATTATAAATTGACATCGCTGCTTATATGGACAGATTTCTTTTATTATTAATAATGAACTTGTTATATATAAAAGCGATAAAAACTGTCTAGTACGAAGAATAGTGGACATTGATGTTTTCATCTCCCTTCCCTCAAGAAAAGTTCGTTCTAAGATCAAAGTGCATCACCCACACATATCTTCCAATTTCATTGGTCCAGTTACAATCGAGTAAACAGATTACTCTTATTTAAAGATTGGGCAATCATTTGAAGAATCGTATTACTATCTTATGTCAGGGTACAGGAATATGCACTTATTATTCTACTTAGTCGAAAAAAAACTTCTGTTACTGTCTTACGCAATTATTACCATCCCGAAAACCACAGTTTAAGCGTTGTACAGATTAATATAATTTCAGCAATACTGCTTTATAATACCAATAAATAATTCAATATCAATTTGCATGGAAACTTTTAAATCGATCGTATTCAAAACGTTCTCACTTTCATAGTGCAAATAAAAGAGTATCTAGTAAAAACATTTAAGAAAATCTGAAAACTTCGTTTGAAAACATAAGAAAGCTAATGATCCCTCTAGGAAGTGAATTTATTGTTAAGGAATGTATAGAATAAAAATAAATTATATGCCTAAATCAAAAAGTTTTCTTTTACATAAAGTTGTCTTAAAAGTTTGGATCATGCATAGCATACGAGTCAATAATGGAATTGTACCTATAAAGCACACAGAAAAAATTTGCATTTTCTAAATATTAAGAAAATACTTTGACATTTATAATTTCTCTTTCTTTTTTATCCTATTTGTAAAACACAATTTTGAAATACTCGTAATTCAAATCCTTTGTCCCAAACAAGTGTAATTAGGATAATCAATATATATTATACTGATGTGACCTACGTATTTATTACAATTATTTTTCTTCAACTTGTAGGTTTGTACATTATTCAAGACAAAAACATTTGTTCATAATACATATTGTAATTTCTCTTTCCTTTTTTTGTAATTTTATTGTACACATTTTCACATGTGCTGCTGTAATCATCTCAAAAACTTTTCCATGAAAATGTATTTCCAACTGTCTTGATAACTCTATGAATTAGGATGGGAAAAGTTTGTGTTGATTTTTCTCATTTATATCACAGCCTGAATAGAAAATTCATTTTCTTAGTTTTACGAAAATTTTTTAAAGCTATTCTTTAAAATTGTATAAACAGGATTTATTAACACAACATTTTTCTTCCTTAAAAAAGAAATCTTTATAATCTGATGATTTTACTTATTTCAGAACCACGCATGAAGTCGTAGAAGCAGAAGGCTATCTTTATGCCATTGGAGGAAATGACGGCAGCTCAAGTCTCAGTACAGTAGAGAGGTACGACCCAAGACATAACAAATGGATGCTGGTCACCTCCATGAATCTCAGGCGAAGCAGCATAGGTGCAACTGTTCTAGAGTGTCAAAATCTAGAACGTATACTTTCATCTGACGGTGCTTAGAGTAATTTATACAACTGAAATACGTAAACTGTACATAGTAGTTGTGAAAACTGAGTTTTTACTGTTGCATACGTCACTGGGCATATTATTATTTTTTCTCCATCTGTTTGTTCAAAGTGTATAAATATTTTTAATTATTCATTACTGCTACCAACTGCTGACAGTTTGTGTGTTTTATTATAAAAACACAAGCTCATAATTTTCAACGATTTGCATGAATTAATGTTTCATTACTCATGTATTTTCTCTATGTATTGTTGTTATGCGAGGGAGAATTGGACATAGCAATTTAAAGTTTTAGTACTCTTTTATCACCATTTGAAAATGATAGTGCTATTAATACTCTAGATCAGGGATGTTGCACTGGTAGATTTCATTATCCTTTCCTCACCAAACATTATTCTTTAAGTAATTATATAAAATCATTTTTTTTTTACTATTGGAAACGTAGTTTTTGTTAATACGTTTTGTGAATATCCATATTTGCTTACAGCCGTATAGAAATAGTATTTATTTCTCATTCCATTATTTCACATGATCAGGTGTTCTGAGGATTCTGTATCTATTTTACAGTCCTTATAATATCCTTTGATATAATCCTGTTTTCTGGCGTTTTCATTGCCTTAAGATTATCAACTTGAATTATTTAATTGATAAGCTTTTCTATATAATAGAAGAAACAAATTTTCAAAAAATTAAAATGGGTACGCAGATATAACATATGTTCTGTAAAAACTTTTGTTTGTTGGAAAACGACCCTTGGTTACATCCCTGCTCTGGATTTTATAGCATTAGCTAAAATCTTGTTTGCTTTATATCCAAGCAATGAGTTTTTTGTTAGCCAGGATATTTTAAATTAACGAAAACGTAAGACCAATCAATCATTGTAGAGAAAGATCCTTGATGGCTATAATGCAGATAAACTCTGATGTGTTTAACTGTTTATATTCATTGTGCACGAATGGTGTGGGTTTATGCAATCATTATAAAAACAATACTTTGATTACTTTCAACAGAACAAAAATCTATGTTTCATTTGAGAAACTTCAAGTTCAAGCACAAGATTAAAAAAAAAACTGAATTATAAATTTTCAAAATCCAACCAAGTGTTTGACTTGAAAACAGGTTTGCATGAATACTTTGAGGGCCTTTTAATGCTTTATAGTTTAAAAACATGAAATACTTGTAGGATGTAAGAAACTATTCGAATTTTTTTAACAGAGCTTCAGGATTTCATTGTGTAAATATTTATAGTTCTGGTTTGAAAAATTGTGACACTGAATTTGTTTTCAATCAGTACTTTGAGGCCGTAATAATGTGTAATGAAGAAAAAACAAAATCAGAGATTTTTTTTCTTAGACTCTTTAAATACATAACTATTTAAAAAAAAATACCCTCAAGTATTAAGGTCCATTCTCTACTGAAGTGATTCAAGAATCCTAGATTTTACTATGAATATTATGGATGAAGTGACTATAATGCTGCTTCATGAACAAATAGATATGCATCATGAGTTACAGAAAAGCCCATCTCTGTTAGAACATTAATCAATTTTTCTTGTTTAAACATGTAATACCAAACTAATAATATGATTATCTGCTGAAACTTGAATTGATTTGAAAACCTCACATTAGACTTAACACGAACTGTTAACAACAGTTTAGAACCAATCACACCAAAACCTAGTTTTGACTGAATAATATATATCACTTAAAACTTCTGCTGCTTTTCAGAAAAGAGTTAACATCTCTTGATATACTAATTGCTTGGATATTTGTTATATGGTCCATATAGGTGTAGTAGAGCCCCCTTCCCCCAAAATTAAACGTCTCCCCAAGACCATCAGTCACAAAACATGCAAATCCCGAAGAATGACTTATTTGAATGTGATTTGGTAGTTAGATACTCCAAATTTATTAACTTTGAGGTAATGATTTAAAATTTGAACTTTCACGATTTGGATGGAATAGTCAATGTAAAAATAGCAAAGATTTTGACATTTGAATGATGGAATATAATAGGCTATGTCAAAGAGTAAATTGATATGTTCTCTCTCATCTCAAAGTATTAAATCACTCTTGCAGAGTAAAAATTATATTTCTGTGAATCATATGTATACTTAATATGCATATTAATGTTAGGCAGTAAAAAAACATACTAATTGTAGTTTTAAAGCAAAATCCATGGTGAATTTAAGAGTTACAACCTTTTAAATTTTCCAAGGAGCATTACTGGCAGTGAATATTTTCTACACTTCACTCTACAATTTAGACCAAAAAATCTTTAAGGTTTAATTGGAATCGAGTTGTTTAAACTGTTTTTTATAGTTTGAAATTATAGCAGTAGCAAAATGCTGTAATAGTGATAAGTTAGTGAATTAATTTTTGACTACTCCCTTTTTAGTGACTCTTTATAATTTTTAATGATTAAAATTAAAGATTGAGTCCAATATTCTGAGTTACATATGAGAGAAAATACACAAGTATCATTTTCACAATATTTAATCTTCTCATGTTACCATTAAGTAACAAAATGATCTTTGGGAAATTAAGCCTGTTTACAAGTTCTTTCCACCAATACATTTCAAAAAAATATTAATTGCACAGTTAAAGTTAAGTTTTAAATTTATGATGCTAAATTAAGAAATTTTCAAAGTGTTCATTAAATTTATTCACCAGTTCAATAAATAACTTTTCTTAAAATAATATTTGACAGATTCTGAAAATTAAACCTCTTGTACTTTTATCTCGGTGTCAAATATAAATTTCTGTTAGAAATATTTGCATGATGCTTTTCATGTAGTGCATATATATAGTGCAAGAAAGAAAATACCATTGCAGAACTTTGGAACAATGTGAAAATAACTCTTCTTGCAAAATGTTGGTTTAAATATTTATAAGAAAAGCATTTTAAATATTCCTGAAGGTTGTCTTTCCCAACGTCGAAGTGCGTGCCCCAAATTGGTAAAGCATTTCAATAGCTATTTTATTTATATAACAAGCAGGGAACTTAAAACTCAGGAACACTTCCCAGATTACATAACTTAAAAATTTGTAAAGTTTAAAAATTACAATGTATACAATGAAAAATGAACACCAACATTTAACTACCTTGATGGATTAAAATGAATTTTTTTTAACATTAAGTGAAGACAGTCCTTTATGCTTATTCTGGATGTTTCACAGAGATTTTTTTTTAAACATTTCAAGTATGCCACACCAAAATGAACTTTATTCTAAGAATATTCTATACAACATTCATAACCTTTTATATAATTGAAATTTTATGTATACAGCAGCATACATAATTTAGAATACTAAAGTTACACTAATAACAAATCTGTGTCGCAGAATAAAATCAGAATCATTAGTATTAAATAAAGTACTATAGTTTAAACAATATAGTTACCATAAACAAGTAATAAAATGCTTTATCAGTGACATTATGCCAAAGCAGCTTCAAGCTGAAATTATCAGTACAAATGCATTATGATTACCTTCTCCTAAACAGAAAAAATGGAATATGATTTTTTAGAATCAACATTGACAATAGAGCTTTATATATAAATGCAACATGCTTCTTAGGATGTTAAGTATTTTAACATACCAAGAGAGAGAATTGGTTTGTTTTCATTAATGCTGCACTACCCAAATGAAAACTATTGCAATGAATTTTAGTAATCTTGAGCAGCAATGACAATACCCAAGAACTTACAAGATCCAATTCTAATTTAACAGATGTCTCCTCCCTTTCAGTCGATCCACATTAAAGATCTCGAGTAGAATCAAATTTAAGCCAGCATCTGGATTTGAGTAATGCTCGCAGTCACTTAACATGCCAAGAAGCATGCTTGTTATGAATTAATCAATTTTAGAATTAGTTGTAAAACTGTATTACAGTTTTAAACAATTTGAAATTGTTAATTTCATACAATTAAATTTAATTTAATGTTCACCTATTTGTTATATCCTAAAAATTCATATGTATACATAAATTAATAATTCACAATTTGTTTATATTTTCAACAGCATTTCACTGCCATTTTATGCTTTTATAAATCACCATCTATACATATTTATAATTTATGAATTTTACATTTGCTGCAAATGTTGCTTAAAACACGAATAAAAAGAAACATTTTCAGAAAAAATTATTTACTGATAAGATTTCAAAAATAAATTGTACAGATCAAAACACAGTGGTGGTAGGCCTAGTTCTATTTCAATAGTATAAGTATGCATTTTATTTCATTGAAAAAATTTGTGATAGTGTATTCATTACAGATCATAACTGTGATAAAAATTTCATTCTAGTCGTAATTTGATGTCTATACTTTCAATTTTAATGAACATGCTTTAGCTTTTTAAGAAGGTGCATTTTTGTAATAAGAAAAATAAAGATTATATAAAAATGTCTCAATTTTATTAACAAATTTATTCATTTCCTAATATCTTACAATCATGTCTACACAAGGCCGGCTGGCTATATTTCCATTTTATCATTTTTAGTTTTTAAAAATATTTGTTACATAACACTGTTTTGTTTTACTTCTTGGTTACCATATCCACTAAGTCAAAGTCTTTGTCAGCGATGTTCAACATCAATGAGTTAGCATTCACATACACTCTGTTCTGGGAATTGGCAATCTGAAAAATAAATTTTTTAAAAATCAGTTCAATATTCAATCATTTAATTTTCTTATTACTAATAACTATATGTATCTACAGAACAACAATCCATAGGAGAAAATTATCGAAAATAGTTTTCGAAATTAAATTACTTGCTATTACTTAAATGTATCCAAACATGTTCAGAGTATTTTTTTAAACAGCATACTAAAACACGATAAATACTTTTTTTAGGGATCAATACTAATAATATTTAAAATAAATCAAAAATTTTACAAATATCACAATTATATATGAAATTTTAACAATTAAAACAAATTTTAAGCAGTTAAGAGAAAAAAGTAATAAACTTATATCAATTAAAGTATTCTTAATATATCAACATACACACTTATCTATTTCTAAAAATAGAAATGTTTCATTAAAATATAAACATTTTAGAACTCATAGAATATATGAAATACATATATATTATAAAAACTAAAAACAATGTTTGTTTTGATTGAAAATGGCCATTTATACATGTTTAGAATACTTTAACTATTAAATTAACTTTATTACATCAAAATTATGAAATACCTTAAAAATCAAATTTGAAACTTAATTTTACCACTGTAAAATATTTTTTTTAAATAACAAAATTTTTTGAATATTTAAATTTTAGGATAGAAAAACAAAATTGATATAACCATGTTCATCATAGACAAAAAAGGGGACATAACACTATGAAAAGGCAGCATTTTGTGTTAAAAAGGTAAATACAGTTGACTTAAAGTGATAAAGCATAAAACAATGCACGATTGACATTTCAAGAAAATTTAAAACTTTTCGTGTTTAAAATATTTTTACACAAACGTTTTAAAAATGATAAAGAAAATTTCATAACCAAGATATTTTGATAAGACATTGCTCATCGAAAGCTCCACTTTGTATTTACTTTATTTATAAAAACTCATACATTAAGGCAAATTTAAAGACATTCATAGTTATGTAGATGAAAGAAATGACTTTAAAACAAAGAATATTTTATAACTTTTAAGAATACATTAATCGTAAAAAAAATAATTCCACATACAAAAGTTAGATGATTACATCAAGATAGCGACCATCAAAACTATCAAGAACATGAATGCTTTAAAATTTAAGCTTTTAAAAACTGTTTGGATAGAATATATCTAAGTGTAAAAAGGCAGCATCCTTTTCTCGTACCAAATGTATTAAGTGACACTAGAGAAATTTATTAAGTTCTTTTTTCTCCTTTAAATAGTAACCCTATTTTTCCCATTGCATTACTGCAGCATTTTCTGCCGTAACTGCAACTAAATGTTCAAAGGATATCCCATAATTTTAAATTCATCAACATTGATACGGCTAATATTTACTCCAGAGGAATTCCCAAAACTTTGATTTGGAAATTCTGTACATTCAAAGTCTTTTGCAATTCCAAGCAAAATACCTCAATGGGATACGATTTGTAGTTTGTATCATTACTGCCATCAGAGGCAACTGCAAAGAAATCTTGTTTTATGCATCAAATAATACTCTTTCCATCCAGAAGCTAGTTCACAAAATTATAGCAGATGTTTTTTTAGTCCATCCACATTTGTAATGCTTGACAACACCAGACATTTACCAGCTGCAGTCAAAGGCAAATTAAGTGTGTCCAACGAAAGATACAACTATTACTCAAGCTCTTACATTTGACTGAACATAATCTTTAAAAAAAACCCCCAGTTTTGAAAACTGTTACTTGAGTTCTTATCTGTAACATGCTTTGGAGTTTTTACATGACAATTATTGCAAATGCACCCATAAAAAGTACTAATCTAAATCTTTTGAATTTTTGTCAATTGAATCATACTGTGTCAACATAATTCAAAAGTTTGAGCTTTTCATAATATTAACACATATAACACCTTTAAAAAGGACTATAATTGTCTAATCTTAAAAAACATCTTTAAAAAAATTAAATTAAAACACTTTTTGTTTTAAAATTACTTTTAATTATAACACCTAACACTTTTGCAAATATTTAATCGGTATAAAAAATACTAATAACATCAATTCAATAAGATATATATTCAACAGAAGCAATTTAAAATCGGTTCTTAAAAATAATTTTTTTCACTTTTTTCTAAATGATGTTCATTCTTATTTTTATAAAGCATTTTAACAGCTGCATGAAAAGGATGTTAATAAAGTGTTTATAACAATACAAATTCATTTAATTCAATGAAAAGTTTTTAGTAAAAGAAAAGGAAAGAAATTAATCCTATATAAATTTTCAAAAGAAAAAAAAATCCAATTGCTCAGAAATGTGTAGAAAACAATAATTAAGGAAAAAAATAAATTTAAAAAAATTTAGAAATAACCTAATTGTTTAAGAATTTGTAAAAATAATTAATTCACACACACAAGCAATATTTACATATATTGCATTTCCTAAAAAGTATTACAATAAAAATTAATTATATGAACAAGTGACTTATTACTTACAGTGCGAGCAATGTTCTGAGCAGCCCGTAGTTTTCTTAGCTTTAAGTAACCAGGATTTTTAGAAATAGCATCTCCTAAGTAATAAATGTTAAGGAACATGCAATACGAAAGTTGTATTCAATCGATATTTTCATTAAATTTAAAAATATACAAGATATTTTTAAGCCATCAGTTATCTCTCTCTCTCTCTCTCAAGAACTTTATTTTGTTAATAAATTACTATTTTAGATTAACACAAAATTGAGGGAGGACTGAATTTTTTTTGTGTGTGTTAAACAATACTGCAAAAAACCCACAGATTTATTAAAATACACTTTATTTGCAGGTGTTTTTATATGCATGTATTTTAAAAAAAAAATCAATGATACAAAACCTTCACAATGAACTGTATTAAAATAAAATTTAATACAAAAATGTTAAGTTTTTTTAAACAAAACATTTGAGTTTTTGGAAAATATGATAATTTTCTTTGCATTGTCTAGTTTAGCATCAAATTGCCAAATTATTTGATGTTATTCATTTCACCATTGTATCTGCAATACTTTTTTAGCTCTGAACAACTCCAAAATGTCTACCATAATTTGGGCTGTACACACATTATCATCTACTGCAACAAATTCTTCTGATGATACTGTAGGGCAGTCCAAAAAAATCAGAAAAATGTTAAACCAACTCTTCTATTTTACACCTCTCTTGAATCCGATTTTCCGCATTTTTTTCCATTAATAGAAGGGAAATCTTTTGATGGTAAACGATTTTTGTTTCATCTTAAGTGGAAGGGGGAAAGAAAAAAGTGCATGAAAAAACATGGTAGTTTGTCGGGACTGCTCTATTTTGTGTGTTAGCTGATAATTCGTCTTGAGCGTTTTCACTGTACAAGCAAAATAGTTGTTATATGGCAAAGAGCAAATTTTAGTATTAAACGTATAATTGACAGAAAAGTTAAAAATTCTAAAAAAAGGGAAAAAAAAGTAATAATTTTGCTTTTATGTTAGTTAATTTATACAGAACAAGAAGTTTAAAACATTCAGAGTTAATGTTACATGAAAGCAAAGAATGTTCAAGATGGGTTAATCACATAACACCAAATATTAATTGGTTATTCAAATTAAATTTCTTGCACAACTATGTATTGCTTTACAATAAATACATATATTTCAAAAGATTTTTGAAACATTAATTACAAAAATAAATCATCTGTACTTAAATTACGAGTATATTATAAAATAAGAAAAATAATTCTTAAATTATATGGAAACTATCATGGAAGACTTTTACATTTTGGTACACATTTAACATTAAAAAAAAAAAAAAAGAGTAATTTTAAACATATTAAAACTTAAATTTGCATTAATACAAATAGTTGTACCAATATCAAGTGACAGAAAATTTAATATAATCTTAAAGACATGCTTTTCAGGGGTACAAAAATGTCATCAGATTCAACAATTTTTTTTAATAAAAAAAAAAAAATACAAACATGATTCCTAGAAAAAAAATCATTTTAACTCATCATTAATCACTTAAAATAAGATTATAAACACAATAAAATACTGATTTCCAGTGTTTCAAATAAATTAATTACAAAAAGATAATAGGAATTAAATAAAATTACAATTTGTTTCCACTTTACAGCCACCAGATTACTAAAGAGCGTGTCATAATATTAATGGTTCTTTAAAAGATGAGAAATTAAAAATGTCTGCAAGACGTATTGAATTGGACAAAATTATTTTTAAACCAATTTTCTTAAAATTGGTTGCTTGCAATTAATATAGATTTATCTTTTAAAGCATCAGGACACAACAGTACACTGATGCCCAGATTCATAAATCAATGAACAATTTTCTTCAACATTTGACAAAAGGTGGGTTTTACTAACAAAGAAACAAATATGAAATTTAACTCATTTGCTATGGTCCTTTTGATTCTGACATAATACACATAACCTTTCTGGATCAGCTACAACACTTAAACTGCAGAAGAAAAGTTGCACTTTTTTCATTTCCCAGTGTTACAGTTTTTCCCACCATTAAACAGCATATTGGGAGGGAAAAAAAGACATAAATAAGTAAATCCTTTGCAAATACAGTCAAGATTAACCCTCCAAGCGGTCTGCACGTAAAATTCCGCCATTCCAGAGATGCCTTTTCTGCCTTCAAGCATGATTCCCGAAAGCGGCTGAGCCGCATTCTTAAAAATACGGCTCAACCGCTTTTGAGAACCGCACCTGAAAGCAAAAAAATATGTGCGGTGCATTTTTGAAGCATCTCCAGAATGGCGAGACTAAGTGCAGACCGCTTAGAGGGTTAATGAATTCCATAAAGGTTTGTAGTTCGAATAAGTGTGTATAAATGCCAGGCATAGTAAACACACCACCTAAATAAGGCATATACACATGCCTGCTGCAGTTGAGGGGTTGAAAAAAAAATATTTATAATTATTCTGTACCAATAACAAACCTTATAGAAATTTAACTTTAGTTGGGTTTTTCTCATTGGGCAAAATTTCTCAGATTATATTGAACATCTTATTTACTGATGTCTTAATTTGCAATTGAGAGCCTACTAAATGACTGAAAATAAGATCACAGTATGTAGAATTTATAAATATAGAAAGGCAACCATTTCCCAACAAGATCTTTTAAACTGTTGCTATTCAATTCAGTTATTTTTCAAGCATATTTTATTGTCAAATGGTATTGCAGTAAATTATCAATATTTTAGGTTGAAAGCATAGACATCAGATCATTAAAGAGTGCATTACAGTATTAAATGACTCTTTTAAAGACGAGAAATTAAAATTGTCTGCAAGACGTATTCAATTGGTCAAAATGATTTTTAAACCAATTTTCTTAAAATTAGTTACTTGCATTTAATATAGATTTATCTTTTAAAGCATCAGGACACAAAAGTACACTGATGCCCAGATTCATAAATCAATGTGTGAACAATTAGTTCACACAATTTTCTTCAACATTTAACAAGGTAGGTTTTACAAACAAAGATAAAACAAATATGGAATTTAACACATTTGCTATGCTTATTTTGATTTTGATGTAATACACATAACCTTTCTAGATCCGCTACAAACTCTTAACTGGAGAGGAAAAGTTGCACTATTTTCTTTTCCCAGAGTCAGAGTTTCCCCCCCCCCCCCGGGTTAAGAAATTTTTTATAAGGGGGGGGGGAAAAAAAAAAAAAAAAAAAAAGAGGCATAAATAAGTAAATCCTTTGAAAAACAGTCAAGATAAATGAATTCCATAAAGTTAAGTATGAAAAGATGTGTATATATGGTCTTGCTTACTGATGTTTTTATATTTCAATTGAGAACCTACAAAATGACTGAAAATAGGACGAAAGTATATAGAATTTCAAAATATGAAAAGATAACCATTCCTTATCAAGATTTTTCAACTGTTGCTACTTGATTCAGTTATTTTTCAAGCATATTTTATTGCCAAATGATATTGCAGTGAATTATCATTACTTTGTATTGAAAACATAACCATCAGATTACTAAAGAGTGCATCACAATATTAATGGTTCTTAAAGATGAGGTAAATAAAAATTGTCTGCAAGATATATCCAATTGATCAAAATTACTTCTCAAACCAATTTTTTGAATTAGCTGCTTGCAATTAATATAGATTTACGTTTACAGCATCGGGAAACACTAATAAACCGATACCAAGATTCATAAATCAGAGAACCATTAACTCATACATGCTTTTTCATCATTTGGCAAGGTAGGTTTTAATAACAGAACAATAAGCAAATGAAGTTTAGCACATTTACTATTCTTAAATATTTCCCCTTGTATATTGATTGACAAAATACACGTAACCTTTCCGGATTGGCTACAAAACCTTCAACCCCTTAACAGCCACGAAAAAATTGCACTATTTTTATTCCCCAACACCGGTGCACCTAGTTAAGCAGTGTATTGGGCAACAAAAGAAAAGGTGTAAATAAGTAAATTCTTCTCCGAAATAATATATCCTTTGCAAACACAATGAAGATAAATGGATTCCATAAAGTTTAGTTTGAAAAGGTATGTACATATGTGAGCAATAGTAAACACATCAGCTAAGTGAGACTTGTATATACATGCCTGCAGTAGTTGAGGGATTAAAAAAATTATTCATGATTATCCTTTATCAAAAATAAACATTGACATTTAACTTTAGTTAAGTTTTTCTCCTTGGGCAAAATTTCTCATATTATATTCAATGTCTTACTTACTGATGTCTTAATTTTCAATTCAGAACTTACTACATGACTGAAAATAAGATCAAAGTATGTAGAATTTCAAAATATAGAAAGACAACCATTTCTCATCAAGATCTTTTAAACTGTTATTACTCAATTCAGTTGTTTTTCAAGCATTTTTTATTGCCAAATGATATTACAGTAAATTATCATTGTTTTGTGTTTAAAACATAGCATTGGATCATTAAAGAGTGCATCACAGCATTAAATGACTCTTTTAAAGATGAGAAATTAAAAAATTGTCTGCAAGACGTAATCAATTGGTCAAAATGATTTTTAAACCAATTTTCTTAAAATTAGCTACTTGCAATTAATATAGATTTATCTTTTAAAGCATCAGGACGCAAAAGTACACTGATGCCCAGATTCATAAATCAATGAACAATTTTCTTCAACATTTGACAAAAAAAGGTAGGTTTTACTAACACAGAAACGAACATGAAATTTAACACATTTGCTATGCTCATTTTGAATTCGACACAATACACATAGCCTTTCTGGATCAGCTACAACCCCTTAACTGCCAAGCAAAAGCTGCACTATTTTAGTTTCCCAGTGTTAGTTTTCCCCCTACCAATAAGCAGTGTATTGAGAGAGAAAAAAGGAAAGACACAAATAAGTAAATCCCTTGCAAATACAGTCAAGATTAATGAATTCCATAAAGGTTCGTAATTCAAATAGGTGTGTATAAATGCCAGGTGTAGTAAAACACCAGCTCAATGAGGCATGTATACACATGCCTGCTGTAGTTAGGGGTTAAAAAAAATTATTCATAGTTATCCTTTACTAATAATAAACTTTATTGAAATTTAAATTTTTAGTTAGGTTTTTCTCATTGGGCAAAATTTCTCACACACATTATATTCAATATCTTACTTGTTGACATCTTAATTAACAGTTGAGAACCTACTAAGTGACTGAAAATAGGATCAAAATATATAGAATTTCAAAATATGAAAAGACAATTATTCCTTATCAAGATCTTTAAACTGTTGCTAATGGATTCAGTTATTTTTCAAGCATATTTTATTGCCAAATGATATTTCAGTGAATTATCATTACTTCGTATTGAAAATATAGCCATCAGATTATTAAAGAGTGCATCACAATATTAATGGTTCTTAAAAGATGAGGTAAATAAAAATTGTCTGCAAGGCATATTCAATTGGTCAATATGACTTCTTAAACCAATTCTTTAAATTAGCTGCTTGCAATTAATATAGATTTACGTTTACAGCATCGGGAAACACTAATAAACCGATACCAAGATTCATAAATCAGAGAACCATTAACTCATACATGCTTTTTCATCATTTGGCAAGGTAGGTTTTAAGAGATAAACACACAAGTGAAACTAATATTTATATACTATAAAGTCCAGCATATAACTTGCACCTATACTTTCTAGCTCTGCATTTTTTAATTTTAAGGTACATTTGCTATATAACACACACCCTCCCTTTTACATGAAAACCTGAAAGGCATACGTGAAAGACTCAAGTTTTGAAGTCATTAACCCTTTAAGTTCATAAGGCATTAATAACTCTTTTAAATAAACTTTTTATTTATTTATATCCATAATAAATTTTTTTATTATCACTTTTCTTCTTTTCTTTTTAAAGCTATCATTTTTATATTCAGTGTATAATGCACACCCGTAAATTTCCATCTTATTTTTTTGTGTTAAAAGTGCACATTATTCCGCAAATTTAACAGTACTCAATTTTTACCATGTATTTAAATTTGACATAATATATAACTTTTTATAGCCTAGCTACAAAATCTTGAATAATAATAATAAAACATTTATATTATAATCTTTGACCAATAAATAAATTTTATAGTGAGAGATGGGATTCAATTTCTCACTATAAAATTTATTTATAGTGAGTATAAATAAATAAGTTAGAATAAGAGATTAAATTCAATATCTTACTGAGATACCCATTGTTACTGAGAATTTACTAAATGATTAAAAATAGAATCAATTTATTAAAAATATCAAAAATTACACAAGACTCATTCTTTTTATATAAAACAAAATTTTTTAAACTATCTCCCTCTCTCTCGCTTCTTAATTTCGTTATTTTATGAGCATGTTTTAATGTCAAACGATATTGCAGTAAATCATTACAGTCAAACCTCCATTTTAAGAATGTTTTCTCAAGATAAAAATATAAAGTTTTTGAAAGATTAATGTCCAATGAATTTTTTTTTTGCAACACAAAATCCCCCCCCCCCCCCAGGATTTAGTGACTTTGTTAAATAAATGCCTGTCTGTATTTTGTATTGAAAACATAGCCATCAGATTACTAAAGAGTGCATCACAGTATTAATGGTTCTTATAAAGATGAAATAAATAACAATTGTTTGCAAGACATATCCAATTGGTTAAAATGACTTATCAAACCATTTTTTTAATTAGTTACTTGCAATTAATATAGATTTATGTTTACAGCATTGGAAAACACTAATAAGCCAATACCAAGATTCATAAATCGAAGAACCATTAACTCATACAGGTTTTTTCATCATCTGGCAAAAGTTTTGAAATGCATAATGCTGACACAAAATTTGCTATAGTTAATTTTTTATGTTTAAATTACATTGCATATTTAACAAAAACTATATGTTGCTATATAATATAATTACCTAAATTAATTAAACAAGTAACTTTATTTTATGACTTAAAACTCAAATTCTTGCACCTCATACAACTTCACAAAACTTTACCGACTTTCTCTCCCATACACCTCTTTTGAGGATACAATTCCATAACCTCTTTGTTGAAAGAGTGCCATCTTATTTTCCCAAGCAATATTATAATATAGAAAAATTTAAATGCAATCTCAAATTTCTTAAAATTTTTTTTAGCTAAGCTACAAGGTCATATAGATAGCAAAATCAAACCCCTTTTATCAATTTCAGGAACTAAGCGCCCAAAATGACTGTATAAGATAAAATTTCAGAATTTTTAAACAATCCTAAAACAGCAATTTTTCTTTTAAGATCAACTATTGATTTTCAGCTTGACTCTCTTGCGCCAAACGATACTGGTATTGTAGTAAATTAATATTACTTGGATTATTTTTCCCATTCTGTACAAAATATTTTTACATAACATCAAATATGCAAAAGCACTCAAGATCAGAGTTACTTTTTTTTTGGCCAATGTATGGATTTGGCCCAATAACCACATAAATGAGAGATTAAAGTATTTTGAATTTATTGCTTCTTAGAGAAGTGCATATTTTTAATACCCCATTACTTATTTCAGGAAATCATTTCAACCAGCAAAAAGGGTTGCTTTCATTCTCTTGCAATGAAGAATGTCATTAGTTCCATAATATACTTCATATATAAAAAAAAAAAACCCTGAAAGTTTCATTAATGAAAAACATTGATAAATTCCATCGAAAAATTACAGCACTTTATAAAAATTTCAGAAAACACATACATACTCTACTTTATTTTGTAACAATTTTAATCAGGAAAAGTCACTTCTGAGAATAACTTTGATTTGGCATAAAGCAATATCCATTAATTATTATAACAGAATGATATACTCAATTACACAAGTTTTTTTTTTTACATCTTAAACTAATATATGAAAATTTTACATAACATTTTAAATATAAAAATTACTCTTGAAGTAATCTGCATACATATCAAAGTCTTTAATTTTCTCTTAAAAGAGGAAGGGGGGGGGAATATTTGTCTTAAGAAATAGCAGCATGATCATTGCCCAGATTACTGTAAAAAATGTTCAGTGCAAACATTCAATAAATTTCAACAAGAAAAATTCAGAACTTACATAACTTATCAATTTTCATTATATACTTTGATAACTAATTTATCTAAAAAGAAGTCAGAGAAAAAGGATATCATTTTTGCTACTTCTGCTTCTCCTTCAGCTTGTACAATTTTTTGCTGTCGTTCTTGTTTTGCTTGTTCTACAACAAAGGCAGCTCTTTGTGCTTCTTGTTGGGCAACCTTAGAGAAAAATGGTACAAAATGGATTTTAAAAAGGTGTATGCCTTCTACCTCAAGGTTAAAAATACTTAACTGGTCAACCAAAAAATATTTAAATTAAATAAGGCCACAATCCAAGCCTTCAATATACAAATTACAGAGATCATGTTCTTTCATTGAATATAACACATTTTTAGAATTGGGAAAGCTTAAATTTAATAATTCTACAATTTCTTGCATTAATTCAGATCATAATTTTAAGAAAATGGGAGGGGAATTGGTATACAAATGAAACGAAAAAGAGATAAGCAATGTATTGACATATGTTCAATTTTTCTCCTAGCTTTTGTTATATAAAAAAAATGTTAAAACTAAAATCATTTATGAAAATTTATCCAATTTTATTTTCCACACAAGATTCAAACATTTGCAATTGTCATCAGAGATTTTTTTAAAAGGTATATAATGTTATGGTTGGAAGAAAGACATTTTGTTTGTCTGTTTAAGATTATCACACTTCAACTTTATAATCCAAAAGAGCAGCATAATACATCCTTCTCTTTTGTTAGTATCTCAGTCTATTTATTATAATACCCTATATAGTAAAATACAAAAATATTCAAATTTATTTTTAAAGACATTTCAAAGAAGTAGTATCAAATGAATGCACATCTTAGAGCCACTTAAATTCATTTTAATATTGGGACAGCTTTTTTAAATCTTAAAAATATTTTGAATTTGGAATCTTGTTCCACAACACCGGACAAAGACAGCGATAATTCTATTAGTGTTATAATTTTTATTCAGCCAATAGTTGGTGTTTACAGTTTTAAAAAACAAATTTAACTTTTCATTATATTTGTTAAAACTACACATAGAACAATAATTGTTATGTTGAAATTAAGTTATAAATACATTCAGCTGTATTTACAACCTTATCAACTGAATGAAAAAAAAATTATAATAACATGTTTATAATTTTTTTTTACATACAAATAACTTTAAATCCTTTTCTTAAAAGTAATTTACTTCACAAAAGAGAAATGCAGATATTTATTGAAAGGAGTCAAAATAAAATCTTACTTGTTTAGCTTCAACAGCAGCAGTATATTCTTTGCCAAAACTAAGTTCAGTAATAGATACATCATCTAATATAATGTTGAAGTCCCTAGCTCGTTCAATCAATTCTTTTCGAACAAGTAATGATACTTGCTGACGCTGAGTAATTAGCTGAGATGCATTAAACTTAGCAACTACACTTTTTAGTACCTAAACAAGATGTAAAAGTTTAACTTAAATAATACAAATCTGAAGCATTTTATTAAATAAGCAAAAAATGTACTACATATCAATGTAATTAATCCTTCAAAATTAACCAATCTGAATATAATACCAATATTTTTTATATCTCCTGTACATCAAGCAAGATAAACAGGATTTTTGTTACTCTAATTATCTTAAACATTAACTATAAAAATTTGAAATCTATGTCCAATTTATTCATCTACATTCAAAATAGAATTAAATATTTAAATTATTAATTTTAATCAAACTTTTGCAGTTTGGAAGCTCACTAATAAAGACACCTTTTTTATTTTTTATTTATCAATTCACGAGACCACGAACACACATGGGAATTTATAGACACTTCATTTAATCAATACTTTACTTCATTGCAAATGGAAGGTAGTACTCTTTCATCATAATCAGTCCCAAGCATTCTGTACATGTGGGGGAGTGTGGCACTATCAGGTCTTGCTAATACTCTCAAAGATATATTCACCATCTGAAGATCTAAGTAAATTAAATATTAGTCAAAACAAGAAATTTAAAGATTGTGAAATGCACAGGACAAGGTGAATATTAAGCACTATTAATGTAGGATAATAAATATACAAAATCATATATTTTATCGTAAAAATGATTTTTTTTTACAATATTTTTGAAATTATTAGAGGAAATATTTTATTTGTATAGCTGGAATGAATATGCCTTCAATATCAATTTTCAGGTAGTTATATACTGAATTTACGTTTAAGAAAATATTAAAATAGATGTTAAAATTACAACATTTAATTTCCTTCTCCATTAATTTTATGAATTGTCACAATTTACAAAAGTTTAAAAGTTAATAATTTTTCCCAAAAGGACATTTTGCACTTTATTTATATTATTTACAAGAAATTAACAAAGGAAATAAAAATTAAGAAGTCTTCACATTAAATTTTCTTTACACAAAAATACTGAACCACTTATGAATTTTGCACAAAACAAACACCATACAAAATTTTAAAATTTCAAGTTGAAAAAAAAAAGAATTAAAAATATGAAATAAATAATTTATAGACAAACATAATATTTTAAAATGAACTTTTTTGGATTCCTAATAGTATTTAAAAAGTATTAAACACAAGTGTTACAAAAAATCATTTACAAGAAGAGTAAACTGGACATCAAGTTAAAACTAAAAAAAGTCTAAAACAAAACAGGATAATAAATAAATAAATAAAAGGTTTGACAGAACATATAGCAATTTCTCTACAGGAATATCTGCCAGCAAACACAGCACAAGATATTTAATAATTCTGTAATTTGTGTAAGCATAAGTAAACTTGATGACATGCTGTTAATCATACCTATATACTTAAATACATCCATTTTTATTTTCAGAAATAAAAAATTTTACACATGAATTTCTTAGATACCAAAGGAAATATAAACAATAAAAAATGAGTTACTTCAAACAAAAAAAATGTTTATAAATAGAACTTTATTTACCTTTGCTACCAGTTGGCGACGATATCTTTCGAGGTTTAGCTCTTATGTCATATATAATAGGATATTGAAGCCATGGTACCCTTTAAACATAAAAAAAACTTCAACGATTAATACATCTAATAAAAGTGATCATTATCACATTTTATAAGAGAACTATATGTACAAAATATGGGTAGTTTACTTTTAAAAATTTTTTACCTTTAACATATATAAAAACACATTTACATCCACATATAGGTACTCTTTCTCAGACAATACACAAAACACTTAACCTATATCAAAATTTAAATAGTAGATATTAAATCATAGATCTTAATTGTCCCATGATAGATTGTATTATTTTACTAAGAATTTGACACTTGAATGATTTCAATCAACAAAGAATTAAGTTTAAATATCTTGTTATTAAATTTATTCTAGTGAAAGACAAAAACCTTTCGGTAAATTTTGAAGATAAGATTATTAGAGAGAAGAGAGAGATTTGATATAAAAACCCACTTTAGAATTTTATAAAAACATTTAGAAATCTCCTCCGATAAAAAGTATTTGAAAAAAAGATCCAAAAAACCATATTTTGTTTTGTTACAAGCATATTAGCAATTATCTGTTTACTACAATTTAAGGAAATTATGTGGTAAAAATTCAAATTAAACTTTGATGCACCAATTTTCAAAGTTTAAATTGACAAATAATGCTATTATATATTCACCAAAGTACACAAAGAATATGATTTACATAGGAGAAAGAAATAGTTAAAAAGTAATAAGTAAATTATTTCTAAAATAAATATTCCAAAAACAACTCGTTGAAACCTAAAGTATATACCTGGTATTTTCACAAATAAAGAAAACCGTATAATTTGTAAAAATTTTAAGAAATAAAGAATTTTTAAGAAGTTATTGAGGTGCTACTTGCACCTAAATATAATTTAAATAAGACACTAGGAACTCAAGAACTTAAACTTATTTTTAAAATAGAAGGGGGGAAAAACACCCAACAATGTGGTATTTAAAGTAGAAGGAAAACAAGGAGACAAAACAAAGAATTTGTTAAAATTGAGGAGAAAAATATGAAAATAAAAAATAAATTCCAATTTTCATGCTAAGATGTAATTAAAGCTTTAGTATACACAAAGTTTGGATTTCACAACAATTTTTTTTATGGTTGATTTGTCAAATCGGGCGCTTCTCGCACCAAGTGTTTTCTCGCCAAATCGATATATGCGCCAAATCTGGTAACCCTTCTGAATTCGTTTTCCAGTGAAGGAGAAGTCGGTTTTTTGGCGAAATTGGGCGCATGCGCAGTACATTTCTTTAATTTTAACGATATCGCGGGAAGTTGCACTTACGTAATTCGTTTACAGTTTAATTTTCACCAATGATATTTTCTTGCGCTTGGGCAGAAAGCTTTTATTACTTTAAAAATTATCGATTCTTAATTTCTGCACATGCGCAGCTTTTTTTATAACGGCCGTTAATGAGGAAACTTTAATTTCTTTTGCTCCGGTTGGGTCAGTTGTCTTCTTTCGGCTTTCGTTTTGGGAATTATTTTTATTTCTTTCTCCACATAAATTTCAAAAGATTTCCATGATGTCCAGCGATGCTGTTAGGATTAATTTGAATGAATGCATGCAAAAATATGATGAGTATTCTGAAAGGTTTTTTGCCCTGTTGCCTGTGTTTGGAAAGCGGAGTTAGAATGGTGCATGAAAGAAGGTTTGAATGGATCCTCGTATGTGTGTCCGAAATATGGAAAAAGTATGGAATTGAGAGAAAGAACGGGTAAGAAAGTGAATGATTGTTTTTGAATGGTACTGCAGAATTCAGTCGAGTGTGAAAGAGGATACTCAAGATGTGTTTAGGAGTGTAAGGAAATTGTCTTGGTTTGAATTGAGTAATATGGATATGGGAACTGTTTTGTTAGTGATGCAAAAATAAAATGTTTTGGAAGGTGCTCTCTGAAATATGCAGTCGCACACTGGTATTATTTCAGTAGGGAACTCATCGTTATCATAAATGTCAGAAAAAGCAGCATTTTTTAAAGGTAAGTGAAATTATTTCCATTTTTAAATGCCTAATTTTTGCAGCGATTTTCAGTTTCAAAACTTTAAAATATTACATTTATGATTTCCCTTCAGCCATTTTGAATTTAGCGCTCTAGCGTTGAGTGTTGTGGTAGGGTTGCAACTCCGAAACACAACACTCAAAAACGCGCCAAATTGGACATTTTTCAAATTTTGGCGGAAAAGCGGCCGATTCGACAATGTCACCTTTTTTTTATGACTGACACAAAATTCTACAGAAAACTTTCTTTATAGCAAGTAACCATGACAATCGTTCCAATAAGTTACTCTTAAAGTGCCAAAAGGCCAAATTCCTAATGATCATATGATAAATGTAATCATGTGTTGTCTTTGAATTCCAAGAGCACTCATTAGACCTGCACAATTCAAATACAACCCGATTTGATAAAAGGGTAAAGATGTCTGGGTACTAAGAGTTTTCAAATAAAAAGTTACGATACTCTGAAACTGAAAGCATTTTGTTTACCTTAAGATATACATGCACTTGAAAAAAAAAATCAAATGTAATAAATATGTACTTTTTAAAGAATTTTCTGTAAAACACAATAGCAAGATGAATGAATTTCGTAAGATTATATCACATGAATTTAACTTATTGAACTCCAAGTTGTTTCAATAAAATTCTAAAACATTCTTTTGATAACCAAAAATTCTTTCTTCCAATATTTTAGTAGAATAAACTTCTAGTTTTTGTTTCAAACTGAAGAAAAAATCAGTTATGATAGTCCCTCCCTTACCCCTTCAATTTATGCCATAAGCTCGCAAAATTTCTTTAATAAAACCAAAGCAAATTATTTTGGAAACAAAAGCAATATTAGGATGTAATTTTTTGGGAGAAATAGTCCGTTGGATTTTATTTTAGTATTGGCAAGTACTTTTAAACAATAAAATTAGTAGTCAACTTTTTACACCTTACTGTGAAGGATGTTGCACTTTTACCCCCTCAATGTATTTATTCAGATTTTTCTCTCTTCAGTACTTATGCACTTTCAGGTAATTGCATATTAACAACACCACAGCCCAATTTACGCCGCAAGTATCCCATCAGTGCCAATTTAAGCTCATTTCGGGTCCTGGGCGCAGAAGATCTACAGGCCCCTTGACACTGTCGAATTGAAATTTACAATCAGAGAATAACAGATAAGTCCAGCTTATCCGGGCCCTTCAAATCATTAATCCCTCTAGAAAATCAATCATTCACATTTCAGTAGAAAATGGAACAATTCTCAAGAGCAAATTTGCTGCGGTGATGTTAATGTGAAAGTACCAATTTTAAACTTCACTTATTTATGTGCGATACAGATACATGTTTGAGTTAAATAACACTAAATTTGCTCTTTCAACTGTTCATAACTGAAGAAACATGTTACCTAAAATGAAGACCTTCACTGTAGATGTCATTTTTTACACCGCCAATACGGCTGAATATGATTGCTCTATGACCACCATCAACTAAAAGGAAAGAATTTATTATAAAAAGGAAAAAATTACAAATTTTAATTAGCAATTACAATTTTATTACAGTTTATGTACAATAATTTGGACAAAATGAGATTAACCTTTAAGTTCAATACAAAGAATGGCTAAAAACAAATCAGATCTTCTTTTGATAACTTTTAAGCATCACCTGCAATTATTAAATATAATTTATCTGAAAATTTTCTGTATTTAAAAAACAAACTAAGGGTTTATTACGTTTGAGCCAATTTTTCTCTACAAAGGCAGCAAAAACATAGACTTAAATAAACGATTAGAGAAGTAGCCATTAATAAATAAATGTTTGTGGTTGAACTGAAACAAGTGTTTTTTAAAGTGAAGAGAGCACAAACAAAAAAACTCAATTCAAAAAGTCACAAAATTAATTATACTACAAATCTGTAACCCCATCCCTTCTCCCGAGCTTGGGAGTACGACGGTCAAATGCTGCACATCACGATCTTTTACTTTACCTACTTACCAAAATTTCATTTCTATACAATGGAAACGTATGTTACAAGAACAATAAGCAAAACAAAAACCCATTTTCAATCCATTAGCATATTTAAAACCCAATTCATTGTTAGTCTTATAAACAGTTAAGTAATGGATTCAGAAACATTACATAACAAAACTATACATGCTACGAAATGTATTATAGCTACATATATACACATGAACACTACAGGCAGTTCAAGGATTTTTCATATACTAACACGCTTAATGTACAATATTAAGGATTAGAATAGGAAGAAATAAAATTTTAGAATAGCAAAATATATTATATTTGGGATGATGCAATTTCAATGAACAAGCATATCAGCATTCATAGGTAGATTTCCTAAAATTTTCAACGAATATTATTTCCAGAATTTAAAACAATGACTTGAAGTTGAATGAAATTAAAATATTTATATATAATTAGCAATAAATTAGGCTTAATATTTACCGGTATACACAGATTGGGTAGCACCGTAAGCTAAACCTCCAGCAGCAATTAATAATTTTAGACTAGTAGCTAATCCACCACCTCCCTTAGGTAATCGACTTGCGAAATCTTTCAACTGTTGAGACATATTTATTCAGAGGATCGTTTTAAAATTTTTACACAATTTTCAAGATTTACAATCAATTTATTCACGCTTTCCTCAGATACCTTCATGAAATGTTGCCATTATTTTAAAACATAATACACAGTTTTCCGAAGGCTTGATGCCACAGTAAAATAATATGAAGGAGAGCACTCAGGTACAAATTAAAAATTTCACAAATGATGCATTTTAAGAAGGGACATTTCCATATGAAGTAACAATATTAATATTTGAATGTATTCTTTTTTACTAACCATATAATAATTGGTTATGATAACCATATGATAATAACTATGATGATAACCATATGATAATAACTAATATGATAATTGTAATTGCAATGTAAAAAAAAATCAATGTATATTTTCTTTTTTTTTAGATATTTCAATTTCCTCGTTCATAGAGTGATTCAGAAATGTCTTAAATGACCTTTTAATGACTACCAAGACTTGCAATGGGCTCGATTCATCACTAGAGGGCGCTGCGATCAGCGTGTATCACGTGATTTTCCATGTGCGATCAAGTAAACAATAACATCCGATCGCTTAGGGATCATAGCCTGTGTTGCTCTATATCCCCTTCAACCTTTCAATCAATCCGATCGCTTTACACTTGTGGTTGTGCGCTAACTTTCGAATTTGTGTGCTAATATTATTATTTTATATTCTTTTTAGTACTTTAAATAGTTTTAATATATTTTCTAGTCTTTTAGTTTTTGTTTCGTGACTAAATATATGTATAGTTTTAGTTATAGTATTAGATTTAAGTTTATTCTTCTATTCTATTAAAGATTAAAATTATTATTACATCAACAAGTAGTTACAAGTCATGAATAAATTGTTCCATTCTAATCAAAATCACAGTTTCTACTACTTATGAGCAAGTTAATTAACTAATTATAGCATTGTTTTACCAAGGCAATACTAAATTTCAAGAAACTTCTCAGTTCTTCAAATTATACTTGAGCAAAATATTAAATTACATTAAAGTTTGTCAAAGAAATGCTAAATCAGTACTCATATCATTCCGAAATTTGGAACTTATGCATTATACTGCCAAATAATTTCTCCTAGCAAAAAGAGATCAAGAACTTAAAAAATAATATTTTTACTACATTTCATGATCCTAATTCTCGATAAATGTCTTACAATTGA